>RJWT010034072.1:0-13727 GCA_004365215.1 Cuniculus paca
CCCTCGGGAAAACTGGTTTATGTGATTCGGACTCATTTTGACTATGACCACCAAGAATAGGTGGGATTACATGCCGATTGAGCAGGAACTGCTGGTACCAGCAAAGTTTATCCACAGTGCTTCGCTGGCCTCAGGCTTCCAGCTACACAAAGAAACGTGCCCTGGGCTGCAGTTAATGATTGGCCCAGCCTAACTGGTAGCCAAGGCTGTCTGCCTGTACTCACTGATCATGCAGAAATTAGATTACCAGTTATTTAATGTCAGTGTTCTAAATAGCTCGCAGAGAATACTCATAAAACCGTAGCTTTCAACCTTTTGTCTGTGCCCTTGAACATACTCGGCTTTGATATTTTAAGTGATTAGCTTCCAGTTTGAGCAGACATCAGAGTGAGGAGGCCAGTGACATCTTGTTCCCCAAGCTGCTTTTTTTAATTTTGGTGCCCTGTTGCCAGTGAGGCCACCGAATCAATTCTTCCAGTGACCCAGCAGTTTGCCCATAACATTAGGAAAATCAAATATAAAATGTGTATTTATAGTAAGGATAAATTCCATCATGCACCCCTGAATGTGAGGAAGGCAATAGAATAATTTGCTTTTAACCCAGTGTCTTAAATTGGAAGAGGTCAAAGCGGAAGTTACTTTGCAGTTGCTCAAAGCTACATTATTAAATAAATGTGAAGCTTTAAAACTCCATAACCACAGTATATTCTACAATATTACATTACCTGCTTCTGCCCATGCTGCTTTCTGAATGCCCTACTTAGGCCCCACCGAAGGCCATAGTGGGTGTCTTATGTTTGTGACCGTCTTGTCCCCGGGCAGGGGAATGCCGATCAGTCGGTTCGTTAGTGCTGGTCCATCACAGGCTGCCCCTTCTGCCCTCTCGGTCTCCTTGTCAGGGAATCATCTCGGTAAGGAAAAGGGGTGTCTCGAGCCCCTCGGGGAGGCAGGTGTTCCAGGGATGTACTGGGGATGGGTGCCCAGCAGTGGTATTGCAAATGGACTTCGCCCAGATAGTAAGCTTTTGTCGTGGCGATTTCCTTCCAGAACAAATCATGTTCTGTTCTTGCTTACCAGCCCAGGGGAAGAAAAGGGGCCTTATGAAGCCCAGTTCTCTCTATGGTCAGAGGGACTTTATTTCTGAATCTTAGCAACAAATGTCAGATCCTATGCCTATATTGTAAACTGAGTTTTTGTATCCCCAACGCATGTGTCAGAATGCTTCTCTGATTCCTCCCACTGTTGCTTGGTTGCTGGGAAGGGACCCAGCAGGCCTGGCCCATGGAGATTTGGAAAGCTGTGTCTTGCCTAGATGACCTGCAGTTTTCATCCTTTGCTACCCTGTTTTATTCTAATAAGCAAGTTTTTTTTGTTTTGTTTTGTTTTTTGTTTTTTTTTTTGTCTTTTTGAGGCAGGGTCTCCCTATGCACTACAAAGTGGCCTTGAACTCACTTTGTAGCCCAGGCTGGTCTTGAACTTGCTACAGTCCTCCTGCCTCAACCTCCCAAGTGCTGGAATTATAGGTGAGCGCCACCACACCCGGCCCTAATAAGCAAGTTTTGATTGAAAGGGTTCTGCCCACCCTACCTCCCAAGTGAGGACCATTTTTGGGCTCAGTATTTCTTTCCCATGGATCAGTACCTGAATTAGGAAGGGCCCGGTTCGAGAGGCCTGCAAGGAGCTGCTTAACTGCACGTTGGTTGAGAAGTGGAGTCCTTGCTCAGCCAGAGCTGGTGAATCCGCAGCTCAGAGGCCAGATGTCACCCCACCACGGCTGGCCCGTTCTGATGGGCTTGCAGCTCCTGATCCCCAACACTGGAGACATGAAACCCACCCAAAGGCACTCCATCTTGCGAGAAAGTTGTCCTGGCTTGAAAGACAGAGCTGTAGAGATAACTGGTCCCTCAGCTCGTATGTACTGGTATTCTATGCTTAACTGGCCTTCCACCTAGCAGCTTGATTCAGTAGGAAAAATTAGGAAACTTTTTTTTTTTGTCTTTTTGAGACAAGGTTTCACTATGTAGCCCAGGCTGGCCTGTAGCTCAGGCTGGCCTCGAACTCACAGCAATCCTCCTGCCTCAGCCTCCTGAGTGCTAGGAGTACACGTGAGCGCCACCACACCTGGCACCAAATGCTCTTTCCTGGCCTCGCACTTAACAGGCAAGCGCTTGAGCCCCTGAGCTAAATCCTGGGCCTGGAGACATCTTTTAATCCGGCTTCCTGTGCGTTGATTCTAAGAGCTCGTTAACAGACACCCTGAAGTAAAATGGTTCATGCATGTTGTAGGAAGAGGCTGACGGTCGGGGGCGGGCTGAGCTGCCCCTGTGGGGGGGTGCGTTGGAGGGAGGGGACACACTGGGGTCTGAGTGGCGGTGGGGTGAGCAGGCAGCCAAAGGTCCAGCTCCAGATCTGCTCGCCTGCCCCCGCGAGACTATCAGCGAAGGGAGTATTGAACTGTTTTACTAACAGCCCTCAGGGTCATAATTGGTGACACTGAAGGACCAGGAGGAAAGAGGAGGAGGGAGTGGGCCTCTGAGGAGACGCAGTGGTCAACAGTACAGGGCATGCTTATCCCTGGGGTTCGCCAGTGAGCCTAGGGGTGCGGAGTGAGTCTAGGTCTCCTTTCAGCCACTGTTTCTGTGCTCGCTCAAGCTCCCAGGAGCGAGATGATGCTGTGTCCTCACCAGCTGCGCATAGAGCAGTTATTTGCTAAATGTTGATAATGATGAAGTGACAGTGTGTCTTTATCTGGATGGTTGTCACCTTGACTTGTCCTTTGCAATATGGGATGCCAGCCACACCTCTGTGCCTCGCTGTGGCTTAGATGTGGACCCTGGGGGCTGGAAGCTCGGTTCCCAGCGTGGCAGTGCTAAGAGGTGGCTAGGAGAGGCGTTTTGGGTCACAGGGGACACCACACTTGGCAGGAATGAATATTCTTTTCAAGGGAGCAGGTTAGGCCTCTCGGGGCTGGATCAGTAACCACAGGGTGGATTGCTATAAAGCAAGACCACCACAGCAGTCAGGAACGGTGGCACAGGTCTGTAATCCCACTGAAGGAAGCTGAGGCAGGAGGATTGCAAGTTCAAGACCTAACAGCACCACTTAGTGAGACCTTGTCTCAAAAAATGGAGGCTGGGCATGGTATCGCACATCTGTAATTCCAACACTTGAGTGGCTGAGGCAGGAAGACCGCTGCAAGTTCGAGACCAGCCTGGGTTACACAGCAAGACCCTCTCTCAGGCTGGGTATGTAGCTCAGTGGTAGAGTGACTCAGGGTTTGATCCCTGTACCATACACACACACACACACACACACACACACACACACACACGGCTACACCATGTGCTCGTTCTCTTTCACACAGACTATACCTGCTGTCCTTTTTGCTCTCCACCATGTTGTGAGAGCGAGAAAGCCCTCCCTAGACACTGACACATGCTGTGTAGACCTTCCAGCCACCAGAATCATGAGCCCATAAACCTCTTTAGTTTATAAAGTGTCCAGTCTCAGGTATTTTGTGATAGCATCAGAGACAGATGAAGATGTACCTTATATTCCATAACTATTGATAAAACGGTAACAATTTGTCACATGGTAGTGACTTGGCATTTTAATTTTTCTATTTTAGGGGTCACAGGTTACTGTCTACATACTCAACTTTCACCCTGAATTCAGAGTCAGTGAGCAAGTTAGATATGTTACAGTGGATTAAAGTTGTTTGTGTCTTGGTTTTAGAGGCTGGGAGTGGTATGTGGAGAAGGTTGCTTTCCTGGAACTTTTACGTATATATATATATATTTTTTTGAGACAGGGTCTCACTATGCAGTTCAGGCTGATCTCAAACTCACAGCAATCCTCCTGCCTCAGCCTCCCGAGTGCTGGGATTACAGGCGTGAGCCATCATGCCTGGCTGCTGGAACTTTTATGCATGTAAACTGCTGGTCACCCCCTCAGATGCCGATTGGAGGGATGTAAGAGTAGCATGGTTCACAGCACAAAAATCCACATTAACCCTGCAGAGCGTCAATTACAGGTAGAATGACTGGGGCCAAAGTGAGGAACCAGAAAACACAGATGGGGTTGGAGGTGCTTGGCAAGAGGACGAGCTCTGTGCGGTCCGCGTCGTCTCTGGGGCACCCACTCTTCAGGTTTCTCTGTCAGCAAAGAGGCCGGAGGCTGTACTTGATCATACACTCACGCGTGATGCTGTTTTCTCCTCTTCTTCCTTCTCCAGTCTTTGCCTTTGTTAGCAGTGGTCATAGAACTTCCTGAGCAAAAGGATTCTTTCTTTTTCTAACTGGAAAATTTTGACAAAATGTCACAATGTTCCAGTGTCCTGAGTGCCCAACGTCCTGGGCCTCAGGATCTTTCTGGGGAGAGACAATAAGACCACAGTCTGTGGTCACAGAGCCTTCTGCGTGGTCGTGACAGCGAGGACAAAAACAATCCTGCCAATGTTGTGTTCTCGGCTTGGGCTATGGGCCGCCGCTTTTTTATGGTAGTGTTTCGCTACAGTATTCAATTTCAAATGTTAAAGAATAGTGGTTATGCCTCCTCTAAAAGAAATTGCTTATGCCCCAAGGATAACAAATCCTATGCCCTGGTTGTCATTTTCCACTTACCAGGTATCATAAATCAAAGGGTGGCCTCCCAGAAGGTGTACCTATGTCCCAGAACCTGTGAATAGGACCTCATTTGAAAGTCTTTGCTGGGGGGCAAGAGATTTAGCTCAGTGGCACAAGTGCCTGCCTGGCAAGTGCGATGGTTGTGAGTTTGATCCCGGTACCAAAAAAAAAAAAGGAAAGTAAAGAAAATCTTTGCTGGGCATGGTGGTGCATGCTAGTAATCCTAGCACTTGGGAGGCTGAAGCAGGAGGATCGCTGCATGTTTAAGACCAGCCTGGGCTACAAAGTGAGCTCAAGGCCAGTTAACTGCATAGTGGAAACCCTGTCTCCATAAAAAAAATAAAAAATAAAAACAAAAGGTGGGGGAGTGGTAGAATCTTTGCAGATGTAAATAAATAGAGGACCTCAAGATGAGAATGTGTTGGATTATTCAGGCGGACCCTAAGCCGAAGGACAAGCATCCATATAAGAGACAGAAGAGGAAAAGACCGTGGGAAAAAGGCAGGAGACAGAGGTTGGAGGATGCCACCCAGGAACATCTGAGCCGCCAAGAAGCTAGAAGAAGCACTGGGAGATCGTCCTGTAGAGCCCTCGGAGCGAGTGGGGCCCTGCTGACAGCTTGGTTCTGTAAGAGAACGCATTTCTGTGTTTTCAAGCTGTCTAGTTCATGGTGTTTGGTTATAGCCCCTACCAGAAACTGTTTATAGGATGGATGTGTCTAAATCTTGCTGGAGCGGAGGGTTCCTTTTGGAAATGTGAGCCCTTGGGACTGAGGTGACCCAAGATTGTGGAGAGATCTGGCCCGGTCGTGTTCTGAGGGAGAGGCTGCCAGCCTTTGGGGCAGAGAGGACACTGGAGCTGCACAGTGACCAGGACCGGGGCGGGCGGAGGAGAGGGAGAGACTGTGCCCCAGGCATGCAGGGAGCTCGCGTGACAGCTGGGAAAGGGGAGGGCGGGCGAGTGTGAAACATGCTCAGGAGGAGTGGCTTCTACCTTGCCCCCTGGGGCCTCACGCATTCTCCAGGACCCGAGTCCCCGCTGACATGGCCTCTTCTTCCCAGTCCCTCAAATACCAAGTTTCTGAGGCTGAGCTTGGCTCTGTTTGCAACTTGTCCTGGAAGACCCCCCTGAAGTTATGGTGACACATTTTCATTTCCTTTTTTTGGTACCGGGGATCGAACTCGTGACCTTGCACTTGCCCTGCAGATGCTGTGCCATTGAGCACATATCCCCTGCCCTCATTTTCTTTTTTAATTTTTATTTTTATTACAACAGTTTGCAGTACATGATTACATTCCTGCGGGGAGTTGGTACCTGCCTGGAACCTTAATATTTTACTTCCTCTTTCTCGTCCCTCCTCTCCCCCCACCTCCACCTCTTGGTTCCCTGCCTTTTTATTTTTTTGGCTCCCAGGAATTGAACCCACAACTTCACACTTGCCAGGCAGGCACTGTCACTGAGCTGTATCCCTGGCCCAGTCCCTTTCCCTTTTGCAAAAGATCTATCTCCATGTTTCCTATTATCTATTTAAAATTTTTTTCTCTTTAAATTATTTATACTTTAAGTTTCTCATATAAAAGAAATCATGAAGCCGGGCCTGGTGGTGCATGCCTATAATCCCAGCACTCAGGAGGCTGAGACAGGAGGATCGATGTGAGTTCGAGACCAGCCTGGGCTACGAAGTGAGCTCAAGGCCAGCCTGACCGGCATAGTGAGACCCTGTCTCAAAAAGACAAGGGTCGGGGATTTAGTTCAGTGGCCTAAGCGCCTGCCCGGCAAGCACGAGGTCATGAATTCAATCCCCAGTGCTGCAAAATAAATAAATAAATAAATAAATAAATAAAAGAAATCATGATATTTAAGCTTGTGTCTGATATATTTTACTTAACATTGTGGTCTCAGGGTACATTCATTTTCCTACAAATGACTCATATTTATGCTGCTTTATGGCACACTGGCACTCCATGGTGTATAAATACTACATTTTCTTTATCCATTCATCTGCTGATGGACATATAGGCCGCTTCCAAGATTTAGCTATTGTGAACTGTGCTGCTCTAAACCATGGGTATCCATGTATCATTGTAATATGATGCCTTTAACTCTTTCCAGAAGATACCTAGAAGGGAAATAGCTGGGTCTAATGGAATTTTTATCTTTAGTTTTTAAGGAATCTCCATGCTGATCTCCGTAGTGGTTGTACATTCCCACAATAACGTAGAAGGGTTCCCTTCTCCTGCAGCCTCTGCAGCATATGTTGTCATTTGCTTTCTTATGTTAGCGATTCTTTCTAGAGTAAGACAGAATCTCAGTGTTGTTTTAATTTGCATTTCTCTAATGGCCAGAGATGTCGAACATTTTTTTCACACATTTATTGGCCATTTGTACTTCTTCTGAGAAATGTCTGTTCATTTCAAGGAACCCATTTTTGATTGGGTCTTTTATTCTGGGCAGTAGGATTATTTTGAGTTCTTTTTTTTTTTTTTTTTTGCAGCACTGGGGATTGAATTCACGACCTTGCGCTTGCCAGGCAGGTGCTTAGGCCGCTGAGCTAGATCCCCAGCCCTGGTGTTTTTGAAACAGGGTCTCACTATGCTGTTCAGGCTGGCCTTGAGCTCACTTTGTAGCCCAGGCTGATCTTGAACTCACAATGATCCGCCTGTCTCAGCCTCCCGAGTGCTGGTATTACAGGCGTGAGCCCCCACGCCCGGCCTTGAGTTCTTTATATATTCTAGACAGCAGTTCTCTGTTAGTTTTGCCGTACTCTAGGTTGTCTCTTCACTTCGTTGGTAGTTTCCTTTGCTGTGCAGAAGCTTTTTAATTTGATGTAATCCCATTCGTTGATTCTCGTTATTTCTCAGGCAACTGAAGTTCTGTTTAGAAGTCCTTGCCTATGCCTGTGTCTTTAAGAGTTTTACCCATTTTGTCTCCCAGCAGATTAAGTAAATATCTAGGTCTTTATCCATCTCAATGTTAGTTTAGTACCTGGTGAGAGATAAGGTTCCAGTTTCTGTCTTCTGCATACGGACAGCCATCTGCCCCTCTCAAGCCCTCTACGCCCTTAGTCCCTAGGCCTGGGCATCGCCCCCTCCAGTCTCAGATTTGCAATGCTCCCCCTCATCACCCTGGCCCCCTGAACTTTTCACCGCTGCCTTGTTTTCTACCGAAAGCCAGAGGGGTCCAGTTAGAAAACAGATCCAATCCTATGACCTGTCTGTCTGTGAAATTCTATAAACTATTTTACATAGCTCACTGGGCCCTCTATAATATAGCTTCTGGTCAGAACACTACTCAGGGTGATTGAAAAAACATGGCAAATGTTTAAATTTTTAAAATTATCGCAGTAAAAGACACATTGCCAATACCTACCCACGTCCCACCCCCGAATACACCCATCATCACTGACACTTTCAGAAGTAGTTCTGGGGTCCTGTTTCGTGTCTTTACGTACGCTGTAGTGGCTGCCTTGGTGTCCTGAGGGGATTCAAAACGTTCGCTTTTCGTGGTCATTTTGACTTTGGGGGAGAACCAGAGGGTGCATGGTGCGGATCCAGGAAAGGAGGTGGGGTGAGGACTCAGCCTCAAGTTATTATCAGCTGGCCTTCCTGTTGGATGGCCCTTGGTAGCAGAATGCATTGTATATATTTTAATCACACACATAAAGACCCTCACAGAAGAGGACTCCAAATAGCTTTAGAAAACGGCCAGAATGATGGGCTAAGCATTTTTGAAGCAAAGGGAAGGATTTTGAGGGAGACCCATGGTAATGTGTCTTTTACTATAATACTTTTTTTTTTCATCTTTTTGAGATAGGGTCTCACTGTGCAGTTCAGGTTGGCCTTGAGCTCACTTTGTAGCCCAGGTTGGTCTCGAACTCTTGCCTCAGCCTCCCGAGTGCTGGGATTACAGGCGTGCACCACCATGCCCGGCTCACGTGTCTTTATTTAAACATTCATGGTGCATTTGGATCGCGCCTCATACATTCACAGAGGTGCTCACAGCAGAAATCGGAACCCTGGGGACAGGGACACTTTCTCCGCACAGGCTTCTCCCCCCGTCATTTCTGGGTTTCAGTGCTGCTAGTGCTTATGTCCATGTCCCCAAATAGTACGTTTAAATTGAAGTTCTTGGGTTCAATGACCTTAGCTATCCAAGGATAAGAAATAAGTGTTAGCCTTCTGCTGTTTTTAGTGGCCCTTTTCCATTGTCAGCTTATTCCAACTCCTTTCTCAGGTCTGTCCTCAGACCTCAGCACTTACACTGAAACCTCAGTGTCCCGCTTCATCTGTCTTGAACTGTGCCTTTGGCTTCTACCCGTTTGCTGGGAACCGCGGAGCTTTCCCCAGTGCCCACCTTGACATGTATCAGGCAGCTCGGACACCTATATTCCATTCCTGGGTGGAAGCAGCCATGTTTCCTTCTGCTACGGTGTAGACCGACCCCCTCCCCGGGCCCATGTATTCAGAGGTGGGTTTTTGGAGGGCGATTGGATCTCTTGAGCTCTAACTGCGCCAGCAGACTGATCCATCAATGAGATCAGAGTTTGATGGCGTTACTGGGGCGATGGAAACTTGGCAGCAGGGCCTTGTGGAAGGCAGTGGGTCATAGGGTGTGACCTTGGGACTCTATCAGGTCTCTGGCCCCTTCGTCTGGCTCTTTTCCTCTCTGCTTCCTGGCTGCGAAGAGGTGAGCGGCTTTCGTCCACCACGCCCTTCCGCCATGATGCTTTTGCCTCAACACAGGCCTAGAAGCAACGGAGCCGCCTGACCGTGGACTGAAACCAAGAGCCAAAAAAGTGCTGCCTCCTTTAAGTTGTTTTGCTTAGGAATTGGTTTACCACAACAAAAAGCAGATGAATATAGCATCTAATTTGATTATCAAAGGCAAACAAAAAGTCGACCTCATAATAGCCATGAAGACTAATGTTCACTGTGGCCACCTCTGCGCTGTTTTAGTTTCTTCCTATTTGGGTCTGGCCTTTCTTGGCCACGTGTTTGTTGTTCTGGGAGTGTAACGGCCTTTCTTCCCTTGTACTCTATGAATCTCCCAAGCCATCAAGCCTGCTGTGTGCTCTGTTGACCACTGTGTGCCAGCTCCCCACTAAGTGCCCTGGGACCATCTCTCCCGGCTTGCCACAGGCCCACGGCTCGCTTCCTGGCCCAGCTTTGAGTTGCTTTTAGTCTATGGTTATGCTGGCTCTTTTTTTCCTTGCAATTGCTTTGTTGAAAAAAAAATTTATTTCGCCAGTCATGGTGGCACATGCCTATCATCCCAGCACTCAGGAGACTAAGAGGCAAGAGAATTGGGACTTTAAGGCCAGCCTGGGCTATATAACAAGACTGTCTCAAAAAATCAAAGACCAAGCCACGCATGGTGGCACAAGCCTGTAACCCCAGCACTTGGGAGGCTGAGGCAGGAAAATTGTTGCAAGTTTGAGACCAGCCTCAGCTACAAAGTGAGCTCAAGGCCGGCCTGAACTGCACAGTGAGACCCTGTCTCAAAAAGACAAATAAATAAATAAATAAATAAAATAAAATAAAATAAAAAAGCCCTGTTTTGGGGGGTATGTTTGTGTGTGTGAGCCTACAGGAGTCAGGGTACACGTTTAGCTTATAGAGATTTCAGAATCTAGATGTTGTGGGTTGCATTTCTGTCATGACTTTTGATACAGTCCTTTGTCCCCTGCAGTTCCTGTGTGTCAGTCATTAGCTCTGGGGTCTTCTTATTTTGGGTTATTTTGGAGTTACTGTCACACGTGGTATTGTGCATTTCCAAAGAGAGACACGATGTGACTTGTCTCTCTGTTGTGAGGTTCAAACAGTGGTGACCCTTCCTAGATACGTGACTGTATTAGGGTTTACCGCAGATGACACGGTATTTTAATCCCTTGTTTATTACCTGGAAGATTTCTATGTGAGAGACACTTCCCCTCATCTGCTGAGTAGTTACTCTGAGTTTCCTATGGGAAAGGTAGGATAAATTCTTCATTCTTTCCTTCTGTTTAACTTTCCTTTTCTTCAAAATGAGTCCTTAGTGTCTTCCACAGGCAACTGTAAGGCTTTAAAACATATTTGAATTTAAACATATTTGGTATTTTTTGATTCATTTCAATTACAATCCTTAATGATATTCATAGTATATACTCTTTTTTTTTTTTTGCCAGTGGAAACAAACTACCACCTTTCAGGTAGTTCAATCCTCTTGCCTTGACTCTTCCTTAATATCTGGAATGATAAAGACATTCCAGTTCCTGTTTTCATATTTTCTACCCTGTGTGTGGAATAAACCATTTTCCCTGGTACTGTGGGCTGTCCCTTTGCTCAGCCTTTTCAGTAGACGGAGCTGGCAGTGGAGTTCGGTAAAGACACACTGCATCCCAGTTCACATTACAACTGCTGCACCCGAAGAAAACGAAGAGCTTCACGGCTGTCGTGTTCCTCTCTCCCACACCCGGTGTGAAGTAAACCTTTCAAACTGTCCGAACATTTTTAACTTTCCCTTATAGGGAATTATCAGCGTGACTTACTAAAGAAATCTGGGTTGAAAATATGGTAGTTTTACCTGAGAATTTACATGACTTTTTTTTTTGGAGACACGATCTTTTTCTGTAGCTCAGGCTGGCCTTGAACTCACTTTGTAGCCCAGGCTGCCCTTGAACTTGCAGCAATCCTCCTGCCTCAGCCTCCCAAGTACTGGGGATACAGGTGTGAGCCACCATGCCCTGCTTATTTGGATTTTTGAGACAGGGTCTCACTAGGTTGCTCAGACTGACCTTGCACTCACTATGTAGCCAAGACTTGCCTTGAACTCTCAGTGATCCTCCTGCCTCAGCCTCCCAAGTGCTAGGATTACAGTGACACCACACTCAGCTACTTTTCTTCTCAGCAACCAGTGTTACCAGTGAGAAGTCTAATGCCATTCTGATTTTAGTTTTTCTTGTATGCGGCCCACTTTTTTTTAACCAAAGGGGGCCTTTAGGGCAGTGTTGGTGCTATGGCACGTGTGCGGCAGTGGGCGAAGCTCTAAAAGGTTCACCATCACTGTTTTAGGCTCTTCTACTTATCTTCGAAGTTCCGAAATCCAGGTGTGGGTCTTTTAAATTCCACCGATTCTCACTTGTGTGGGAAGATGGGGGGCAGACATGCTCACTCCTGGGGTGGTCAGTCAGCTGCTGGCTGTTAGCACCCCCTCTTCAGATGCCGCCCTCCTGCCATCTGTGGTCTCTGAGTCCGAGCCTGTTGGGGGCGTCCGGGTGGTCGAGTGCCGCCCCCCTGCAAGTGTTCCCGACTTGACCCACGCTGCTTCGTCACTGAGCACATACACTTCCACGTTCAGTCTTCTAGAAACGTGTTGGAACCCTTTATCTGCAAATGTCTCCTTTTCTATTTGCAGCATAGCAGAAAAGAATATACTTTATCTTTTCCTGACACCTCCAGAGTGTGGAGAGAGCGGAGATAAACAGGAGCGAGGAGCCCTGGGCCTTGTCTCCCAGCTTTTGCCTCTGCCCCTGGTGCTTCTCTGTTCCTGGAAGGGGCCTCACTCTCTCTCGCTTTTGGGCCTTCTCAAAACTCTTCCTTCACCTGGCTGTCACCGTTAGTGAACTCTTCATGGCTGTGGCAAGATACCTGAGGAAAACAGCGCGGAGGAGGGAAGGTTTACTGCGGCTCACGGTTTCAGAGTTCCAGTCCATGGCTGACTGGCTCCACTGCTGTGGCCTGCGGTGGGGGGAACATCATGGCCGAAGGGTGTGGTACAGCAGAGCTGTTCACCTCATGGTGGCTGAGAGACAGAGGTGAGAACCAGGGACAAAGGGCCCATTTCCTCAGCAGATTAATCCACTCATGACCCAGTTACTTCCCAAGGGCCCATCAGCTGGCAGCCCGGCCTCTAGCATGTGAGTGTTAGGGGGCCGGCCAATCTAAACTGCAGCACCTAGGCATGCGTGTCCTCCCCTCCGTCCACTGCCCTGTCTGAGCCTGAGTAACTCCTGCCCTCCTTCCAGGCCCTGCGCCTTCCTCCACCCTCCCCTCCATCCAGTCCCCTTATCTGTGCTCATTGCATCCTCAACGTTCCACAGCACCATGTCTCTGGCTCTTGTGGTTACTTGCGCAGCTCCTGTCTTCTGACTGCTTTGAAGAAGCTCCTCGTGGTCAGCCAGGGGTCAACGCAGCCCAACTTAGCTTCTAAGATACTACCTGGTGGCCGTGGGGGGAGGAGCTAGGGATGCGTGTCAGGGAGATGGATGAGCACATCCTAAGCCGGGCCCAGGGGAGATGAAAAACTCTGTGACCCCAGCACTTGGGAGCTGTGGCAAGAGGGTCATGAGGTTGAGGCCAGCCCGCATTATATAGTAAGATCCTATCTCAGAAACCAAAAAGAAATGCTGGGCGTGGTAGTGCACGCCTGTAATACCAGCACTCGGGAGGCTGAGGCAGGAGGATTGTTGCAAGTTTAAAGCCAGCAGTTCCACAGGGAGACCCTGTCTCAAAAAGACCAAAAATAACACACACACACACACACACACACACACACACACACACAAAAGAAAAGAAAAGAAAAGGAAAGAGAAGGATCCGGAGCTCAGGAGGGACAGATGGGCAGGCACGGGGGCCGCCTGACCACACCTAGGGAGAAGGTGTCTCGGGCAGGAAGGAGCAGGAGAAGCTGGGCAACGTCAGTCCTGAAGGGCAGTGGCGGATCGGCCAGGGAGGGGAAGAGGAGGGAACGAGCAGCTGGGCAGTCGGGAAAGCCCGGGGAAGAGCTTTAAGAGACGGGCTATAAGGAAGTGGCTAACTTGGAGTATAGCTGTCCCCTCAGGACCGGGCAAGGCGCGAAGTCCACGCATGGTATCATGAAATGAGCCCGGCAACTTTATTCATGCAACCCATATTTATTGAGCACCTACTGAGTGCCAAGCACTGTTCCAGGCCCTGGGGTCAGTAGTGAGCAAAACAGCCCCGAATCTTTGTCCTCATGGAGCTTCACAGAGCTCACAGTACAGCGGGGAAGACGGGCAACAAGTAAGACAAAGGAAATGCACAGGATGCGGGAGGTGGTGGGTAGTGTTAAGGAGGAAAAAAACCAAGCAGGGAAAATGATGTG
>RJWT010034073.1:0-13762 GCA_004365215.1 Cuniculus paca
CTCTGATGGTGGAAATTTTTGTGCTGTTAGTTCAGGTTTGCTCATTAATTTCTTGAATTCAATGCAGTGAATTTAAACTTTCAAATCAGTTCATCATTTGCTCTCTTTCCTCTTGGCACTGAAAGTCACTGAGGGAGGAACTGGCAAAAATATCATCCTGGCCTAAGGATGGATCATCTGGTCCAGGTGTGATAACCTCTGTGCTTGTTCAGTCCAGCAAATTGTAGCTGGTCCTTCCTGGAGTTGAATATGTGGTGTATTCACCATGAATGATTTCTGGATATAAGATAATGCTTTCTTCATTTTCCTTCTTCAAACATGTAGTTTCTTTTGGACCAGCTCTCATCTCAGTGCACCTAGTGGCTTTCTTCACCCTACACTTCAGGTTAGAAATCTCAAAGATCCAAAACCCAGAGACCTTACTCTGCCGCTGTTAGTCCACAGCATTGGTTTGAGGTTGGAATTAACGCTTCTCTAGAACATTTGCAGTACAGTGGCGTTTTCCTGGGGGAAACAAAGCTAGATCCTTCTGGTTTCAGACCCCTTTGACCTATTGCCCCCTATCCTAGTTTTCCAAACATGACCCTTACAAACGTACCTTCACACTTGCTCACTCTGAATTTTTATTTTTATTTATGCTTATTTTCCTGTAGTGCCATGGGTCAAACTCAAAACCTCAACTATGGGCAAGTGCTGCATCACAGAGCTACACCCCAAGCTCTTGCTCTGAATTTTTAAACTCCTACTTTCAAATTTAAAATGAAAGAATAACCCTTTTGTCCCCTCCTTAAGCAACAAGTATTACTTATTCAGTCACAATTAGAATGACTAATTTAATTTAATTCATTAAACTTTCAAAACCATTAATTCCTTTCTTCTATACTTCTAATAAGTATTTGCATCCCCCAAAAATTATTTTTTGAAGATTATACTGACTTTATTCAAATTTTGTTTGTCTACCAATTTACCTCCCTCTTCTCCAGTCTGAGACTGTGGAGAGACCTATGTATTAGAAGGGAGTTTGTTACTTGTTTCATTATTAGGTTGCCATGATTTTCCTAAGAATTTTTTTTCTTTCTTCCCCTGCTAGTCTGTCCTATAGAACGAACTTCTTTCAAATTGGGATAATTGAAGGTAAACAGGAGTTTTAATTTGGGATTGTGGGAATTGATGAATAGCATGTCAGTTTACATGATTGTCCCATCACTGGGCCTTGGTAAGCTTACATCACGATGGCACCTCCTTTCTTTAGGATTCCAAGGTTCCCCCACCCTATTTAGCTTCTGTGTGACTAACTACAGGTTCACTTCACATCTTGATGTCTTATTTCTTCTTCCAAACTCAGACTCTTCAAAACAACCTCCTATCTATAATGTAAGTTGGTACCCAAAAACTTCTATGAGAAAGAAGTCTATTTCTTTGAGCATTTCACAGTCAGAGCTACTGGCTTTAGATAAAGCACTCTATATTACTTCCTTTCTTTCTCTGCTGATTGTCAACATCTGCTCAGTGTACTTAATATCATGGTATAAGGTTGCAAACTTGGACTTCATTTCTCTCACAGGATCATGGTTCTGACTTGCTCCAATTCTTTTCCAAGGTTTGAATTAGTTCATGGTGTAAGTATCCTTTGCATGAATGTTCTGGAAATTTCAGGCAATCTCTACTCATGGTAGGTTTAAAATTCTATAGTCTCTAACTCAAGATGACTAATCATTGATAGTCTGTATATTCCCAATTCAAATTAAATTAAATATTCAGTGAATGTATTATTCCTTTCCCATCCTTTCTTCTCTTCTGGCATAATCTGTGTTAAGATGAATACTTATGATTTTCTGTCATCCTACTATTGGGGAGAAGTGTTCATCCTAAGAAATTTCTTTTGACCCTGCTGGCATCCAATGAAACTTAACTCACCCTTACTGATTCCTCTTGTGGTGCCTTGGATTCTACTATCGCCATAATTTTTCCATGCCTTGTTGTCTCAGCATATGCATAGTTTTGCTCCTCTCTTGATTGTGTGGTTTCTATGCCCATGGGAACTTCTACGTAAACATCTTTTTCAGTTCTTTTTCTTCCACAATTTAGGAGCTATGTTGGAAACTTGCTCCAAAACATCTTCCAAAGTTGTGTCTTAGAAAGCTAAGCTATAGTACTTTCTGCTCTCAAAATCTCCCACCAAATAAAGGGTTACATGCTGCTATCCTTCTTCATAATTTTATCTCCAAATTGGTACAAAGTTTTGGGCACTTCTAATCATGTTTGTTTCAAATTAATTCATTTCAGTCATCTAATTCCTCCTCTTTTATGTCCTTTGGGATGAGGGAAACAGATCTGTTATCATCATGTGGGATCTTTAATACTATACTTTATTGTATAAGATCTATGTAGTAAGTCAGCCAAGCTCTGGATCTTTGTAACCTACAAATCTCTTGCTTTTTAAGTCTGGTTCTTGTAAAACAAAAGTGCTTCGCAATGTTTGACATTAAAAATCTTGTGTATGTCTGTTTCCCCCACATTTTCTTAGAGAAAAGAGAAAAGCTAACAAAAGAAAAGGTGGTTATTAGGATCTATATTTAACCCACTGGCTCCAAAGTCATGTAAGAGTGGTCAAAAGCCAGGGTAAGAGGTGAAGATAAGATTAGAACTCAGACGGAACCACTTGCTGAAGACCAGGAACTCTTCCCGCAGTGCAAACCCTGCATCACTTGCTTACAAGAGTGGGGCCAGAAGGGTGTCAGCAGGGCCACCACAGAGGCCCTCAAGATGTGTTTGGCTAAGATACAGAAGAGAGGTAGGGCTAAACAAAGAGACACATGGAGGAGCCATCACTGTAGAGAGCAATCCATCTTTATGCTACAGCGAGCAGAAAAATTTTCCACTGGGTGGACTTCCTGAATCAGTGACCTCTAGGAGCAACCTACACATGAATTTATATAGCCTAATAAAAAGTATAAAGTAAAATATGTAAAACTGTAGTAAAATTTTAGCAGCAGATAAAGTGCATATTTTGAACATTGTACAGTATTTCTAGAAGTAACTATGAGCATATGATTAAATATCCAGCCAAACTATCCTTCAAATATGAAGGCAAAAGTCAAGTCAGGAACTTCTGAGCTAAGAAGAACACAGGAAATATTGCCTTGATGAACTATTTTGAGGAGATTCTTGCAGGCAACTTGGGAAACTGTGGAATATTGAATGTATGTAAGGGTATGGAAAGCTTCAATCTAAGAATGCATGATGACAGAATAGATGTATGTGTTCTATATCCCCAAATGTAGAAAGTACATAAATAAAGAAAATCTGAAAGGAGTAGGGATGAAAATTGGAGTAAATTTGCTGGTGGTTTCCTCTGTAATAGTTGAAAGTTGGGAGATGTTATTTAAAGCAGACACATCAAGTGACAAAAAGATTTGCGTGTGTTGCTGTACTGTTAAACTCTGAAAAAGATAATGAAAAAGGGGAAGGAGAGAAGGGAAGAAACAGGAAACATGCTAATTTTGTTATTGCTCATAATAGAAAGTTAATAGATACTGTCTAAAGAAATGGAAAACTAAAGATATTATATTGCTATAATTACAAAGTTTCCACTGCTGTAGTATAGGAATACAAAATTTCTAAATAATAAGAGAATTATATGAACTCATACACAAATAAAACAACTATACAGTTAAAGACTAAATAACCATTAAAACAAAATATAGTATAGATTTTCTTCTCCCTCATTAGCTTGCAAGTTACATAGAAATGAAAATATAGAATACCTGGATTCATTCTATGTTTCTATTGACAATAAATATTAACTAGCTGAATAAATTATAGAACTAAGATATCTTTCATTAATATGTATCAATAGGTTTTTTCTGTATGAAAGGAGAAAGATTTCAGACTGACCTCCAAGAAAACCTAAAAATTCTAATTTCAAAAGGCAAATAAAAGGATCGACAACCTTACGCAAAACAAAAATTAAAGAAATTGGGTCCCCAAGTATCAGATATAGAGGTCTTGGGGCCAGTAAACATTAAATTAACTTAAGAAATTTAACCTAAGAACAACAGGAGAGATAAAAATTTTAGATATTTGGATACTTATATGCACACCCTTCCAAAAAAGCGAAACAGTAATAAGGCAGACATTTCAAAAGATACAGAAGAAACTGGCAGAAACATACCAACAGTACCAGACTTAAATTTGCTTCTAGGGTTGATTTTATCTGTCAGCTGAGTGCATCACGGAGTGCCCTGACTAGAACGTTCCTTGGTAAGATTGGCAAGGGAATGTGTGGGGGAAGTTCTGACTCTACAGTTCTTTCTATTGGGTCTCTGTGTTTGGCAGTGGGTGTTGGACTCTAAAGCCACGTGGAAAGAATGGTACTTTTATGACCTACTTTTGGAAGTCACTAGTAACCTGTCCTGTGTGAACTGGGGCAGTCATACAGACCCACCCAAATCTGAGAGGATGGGACATAGATTCCACCTTTCAATGAGGGAGATGGAGGGGAAGGTGGCAGCACTGTTCTGGAAGAGCATTTGTTACTGAAAATATTACTGTGACTATTTTTAGGAAGTACTGTCTGCAAAAGTACTTTCAAAGATTTATCAGACATAATATTGTACGTAGCTATAGTTTATTTGCTCTAACCGTTGTATGAAAACACTTCAACTTATGTAGTCATTCTTCTATCCATTCTTCTGTGACTTATTTTCACTTTTTTTGTGCTTACAGACATTGTTAAGATATGTTAGTCTCTGAATACTTGGATATGTGTGTGTAAGTTATGTCTCTCGAGAATACACTAGGAGTGGAATTGCCGCTAAGTTATAGAGTTCCCCCATGTTCTACATGGCCACCCAGTACCAACTTATCTTCCTCAGGAATTGAGTCATCTGCTTTTTGTAGCTTCATAGTATACTTCCCTTTTGTAACTGTAGTGTTATAAAATACATTACATATTTTACAAAGTAAATTTTAAAAATTAAAGAAGATTTTGTTTCTCACCACTGCATTCTCTGTGCCTAGAGAAGTGCTGGGAAAAAAATTGCTGAATGAATAAAATGTCACCTTATGTGATAAGTAAATGAATTAGATTTGGAGATTTGTTTAGAAGTTGAACTTCAACTATTTATCTATTAAAAGAAAAGAAATTTTATTTCAAATGTGATACATTATAAAAACACGGAAAAAGAAAAAAGGTTTTTAAAATGGCATTTTGTTTTAAAGTCTGTTATCTCTTCTAAAAATATTAAGCTAGTTTAGAATTTAAAGACAAAAATGTAACTGTTATCCCCTTTTATTTTCCCCATAATGTTGTTCTATTTCCCGTCTTGAGGCTGTCAGCCTCAGCTTCCGTATTCTAGTTTCATTAGTGGTATTAAAAAATCGAAAGAAGGAAAAAGACACATTGGATAACATTTCCAAAAAGTTTGCCACTGTTTTCTCATATTATGTATGTTGAAACAACTTTCGTATTAGAGAGGGAATAATTACCTGGGTGAGGCACTTGCAGCTCAGCATAGGTAAATGAATTGTTCAGGATCACATGAACAGTAGTAAGTAGGGTTCAGGATTTGAAACGTGTATACACCTGTCTGATTGCAATGCCCAGATCCTTTTCCTTTTCCTAGCCGCAAAATAATGATAGCTAATTACATTTTTTCACTGATTTCTAAAAAATATTAATTTTGTTTTAGCAAGTTCAAGGAATACAGAGAAAGGAAAATATTTGAAATCACCTGAAGTTTTACTTTGGAAATTTGATAAACAATATTCAACGTTTTGATCCAAGTTTTTTCCGTTTGTGTCTGTATGAGGGGTATGTTTGCATATACATCATAAATAGATTATAGATATTGTTTTTGATACTTTTTTTCACCTAGTAATGAATTGCAGGGAACTTTCAACATCAATCAATAAAGATATGTGCTTTCAGGTTGGGAATGTAACGTCAGCGGCAGAGGGCTTTCCCAGCATGCACAGGGCCTTCGTTCAATTCCCAGTAACAAAAAATGAAAAAAAAAATACACTTGTAATGGCTGCCTAGTGTTCTAATATATGGATATGTGCTAATTTGTTTTATTAGTCTGTAGATATTTGATTTACTTAGCAAATTTTACAAATACAGAAAATGCTGTAATAAATACTCTCATGCAAGTATCTTTATTTCCCCCAATTATCTTTTTATGAACAATATCTTTTTTTTTAATTTTGAAAAGAATACAACCAAACAAAACAAAACAGAGTAAAGTCAATCAAAACAAAGCAATGAACATGGTACATGACTTTTAAACAGGGTAAAAAGCAATCCATAAGGCTACCATAATGCCTCTTGTTATCTGCAGTATACCTGCCCATACCATCAGGAATAAGTAAAATCAAACAAAATACAACAAACTAAAACAGTAGAAACAAAACAAAGCATAACAAAACAAAACAAACAAAGCAAAACAATGTAAGCAATACAGAATTTCAAGATATTAGCAAAACAGCATTGGCTACCATAATAGTTGTTATCTTCAGAATAGTTGCCTACACCTTCAGACTTTATGAACAATTTCTAAAGTAAAACTTACAGCGCTCATAGGATGAAATACTGATTTACCCGATCCTATCCCCAAAAAACCCCTCTAGCAAGGTTGAAGTTACCTGTCAAAACAAATTATTCTATTGATCGGGAGCCGAATAGATGGGAGAAAACAAAAAGTTATATTTAAACACGTTTTTCTAGAGCTAAGATTTAACTTTCGTAGGAGAGAGGACAGAGGTTGGTTATACTCACCTACACTGAGCTGAGGTCAAACAGCAACTCATGATACAATGGACACACATACTAGTAGTGTAGAGAGCAAAGAAAAGAGGATCTCAAAGGGGTAATTAGGGGTCACCAATGTAATGCCATATTTGGCCTAGTCGTTTAGTGTACTCATGGATCCCTTGCAAACTACTGAATAGTACCTGTCATTAACCCTCATCCTGCCCTCAAATCCTCAGCAGAATGTATCACCATGCTGGGATAGGCCAATTGTTTAGATCAGAGAAAACTGTTAAGAGCAAGGAATTTAGTGACCTGGGCCTCTGGTTCTTACGGGTCTTGGGTCTTGGTTGATTAGGACCGGGGAAGATGCTTATTGAGTTGGTAGAGATTCTGCCATCTCTGATGACACTCAGGTACACCTGCAACCAGTACCCTTCCATGTAAAAGTTACAATCACTTTCACTTCCTGTACCTCATTCTTCCTTATTTTTCTCTTCAGTTTTGTGTGAGATGCTGCTGCTTCTGCTGTACTTTGTTGGCGTGCTCGTATTCAAATTTAAAATATTAAGGTAATCATGTTTTTCTTTAAAATTCCCTTCCTAATGACCTTGGGGAGATAAGTGGGGTGCAGAGTGAGCATGTTTGGACAAGACTGAAAGAAGTAAGCGAGGGAGGTGGCATGCTCAGGACTCCAGGGAGGGCTCTGTGGGTGGCCCAGTGAAGTCCATGTGCGGGCAGCGACCTGTGCAGATTGTGGGGGCAGGAGGATGAATGGACACACGTGTGTGGCCGCAGGATGTTTGGCTGGATTCCCTCCTAAGCACTCTGTGGGAGATACAAAGGGTGTAAGATGGAGAGCTGGGTGCTGTTCGTGTTCTTGGAGCAACCGAACTCCAGGACAGAGATGTTGGTGACCTGCCAGTGTTCCAGATGTGGGCAGTTCACCACCTGGGATCAGGTAAGCAGACAGCTGCTGGACTCCCTCACTTACTCTCTTGTTTTCCTGAACTTCTGAACTTGGATTACAAAGCAGTAGCCAGGCTTTGAGAGAGAGAGAGAGAGAGAGAGAGAGAGAGAGAGAGAGAGAGAGACCAAAATAAGCATGTCTCAGCCAGGGAAATAAATCTTGAGGCAGTCCACTGGGAAAGGGAAACATGGACAGAGGGAGTTGGCTTTAAAGAGAGATGACTAGATTATTAGCTTGCAAAGGTCATTTTTGGATATAGACTGCTGGAGTGGGGATGGGAATGGGATAAAGATTATAAGAATATGAAGAAGAAAGCCTTGAAATAAACAGGGTGGAGTGTTTCATGATCTGGGATGTTGCCTAACGCATCGGTCATGTGCAATGAATGTTCCCAGAATGAATAAATAGAAAACTGTTAGAGAAAAAAGTAAATTTATAAGAACTCATTTATCAATTCAGATTGATTGATTGATTGATTTCCAATGCAGTGCAGATAAAACTCAGAGCCTGGTGCACAGCAAGCAAAGGATCTACTGTGGAGTCACACCCCAGCTCATCAATCTGGATTTTAGTTCACCAACATTTTATAAAATATTTTAGAGTTAAAAGAGGTTTTAGAAATGATCCGTTGATTCAACAAACATGAGCGCCTCTGACGACTACTACATGTTGCAAACACAGTACACCTTCCAGTCTGACTGAAATAAAAAGAAGTCACACGAATGTGACATTTTAGAAGGGATAGCTTTTAAAAAATGTAATTTTACTATAGGATGCATCAAATAAGTATGCCACAGATAAGGAAACAATATATACCTAAATTTCTGTCAGGGAAAAGTGGATCTCAAATGCACTGAAAATAAAAGGAGAGGTGGGAAATAACGCTAAGGATTCAAATACTGAGGATGATTTAATTACATAAACTTTTATTCAACAATGAAGAAGAGTGAAAATCAAGAGCTGGGTAATGTGCATATCCCATTATTACTTTAGCCCACTCTGGAGAAACATGAGAAATGGTCTGCTTGACATGCAAAACCCCAATGCAGATACATTGCTGTGTGATACAGGGTCATTCAGTTACTGAACTCTCATTCACTAACCACAGATAGCCTCTACTTTTAATTTTACTTCTCAAGTAGACATTTCTATTTAGAAGGTATCTTTCCAACTAGTTGAAGTGAGCACTACAAGCTACCTGGTAGTCATTTTTTCAGTGTAATTGGCATTTTCTCTTACAAATGTGTTGTAATTTGGATAGTGTGAATTAGCTTCCTGGAGAAAATTGAAAATCCAATTGTTTGATTTTGTAAAAGGAAAGAACATAATTTTTTATTTGATATAAGGCTGTGGCATAATGGTATGTGTTCTACACTCTGCATGTGGAATATTTCTCTTCCATGTACAGAAATTCTGAACCCATGCAGGCTGCATCAATCCATTAATACCTAAAGAATACTTAATGGCACTCATTCTAAAATATTTAAGTAGTAAGTCTCTCATACCCATTTTATTTTTGCAGTTTGTAACTAGGTGCTCACTAAGTACAAGAAATGGAATTTATTCTTGTATGTTCCTTGTTGATGAGAGAAAGAAGATATTTTATCTACAGTGATGTTTCTGTGTGGCTAGGGAAAGTTTTAGTCCAATCTATGTACCTATCCAAGCATTTTCAGAGGGCAGAGACCATAGAAGAAATAACATGTTTTTACATAAGTGCCACACAAGCAAGAGAGAGAGAAAGATGGTGAGGGGACACTTGAGGTTTTGGCTTTTTCCCTGGAGCCTCATCTCCAGAAATCAAGACAAACGGTTCACTATTTAGAGTATTAGAAAAAAAGGTGCAGCACAGAAAAGCTCATGTTTTGTGGAAATTAGAGAAATTCTGATAGGCAAGAGGAGGGAATAGTTCCTCTACACCATCTTCAGCAGGGCAGCCTCAGAGCAGAGAAGGGGAGAAGCATAGTCACTTACAGGTGACATTGTATGCAGAGGATATGTCCACAGGATGGAATGCAGATGTCAGTTTGGACATTCAAGTGTGTGTGTGTGTGTGTGTGTGTGTGTAACTGACAAAAAAGTGTTTTGAGTGCAGTCTGGTAAAGCTTTATGAACCAGATGAGCAGAATTTGGGAAAGGTGGCTGAGTTAGAGTTACAGGAAATTTGTGGATCTGAGGAAGCTGAGGTTGACATTTAATTCCATTGTGAGGTATTAAGAGAGTAGAAACTTAATACAAGTATGGCATTTAGAGGTAGGACTTTTAGGAGATAGTTTAGATTAACTGAGGTCATAGCGATAGGCCTCTAACCCAATGGGACAGTGGTTCTGTAAGAGAGGGATGAGAGATCTAATCTAGGTTGTTCTGTCAGGCTACATGATGCCCTATGCTGCCTTTCCTGTTTTCAGAAACATGAGCTGAGCAAACATATGTTCTTTAGAAATTACTCTATCTGCGGTATTCAGGAATAGCAACTGAAAACCTACTAAGTTAAGATTCTATAATAGGATACAGTTACATAAAGACTGTTATCTGTGCCAAAGAACAAAAGGAAAGAAGATTGAAGGTGGAGACAAAAATTGAAGTGATGCAGCTACAAGCCAAGGAATGGCCCGGGTTGCCAGAAACTGCTAGAAGCTGAGTTCTCCCTCACTGATTCCTGCCCTGCCCTGCCTTCAGCCTGTCTACGGATTTCTGGCCTCCACACTGAGAGAGAAAAATTTTCTGTTATTTTAAACTATCAAATTTTCCACAATTGTCTACAATGGCCCTAGGGAAACGGACATCTATCCATTTACCTAGATTCTTCAATTTTAGATCCAGCAAAGGGTGACCTGTGGAAATCTCAACTGCATATTTATTAACTGCATATTTATTGAGTTGAGATAATTTTCATTCTGCCTCGCTGTTCTCCCCTCAGTCACTTCGTATACATAATCAAACTATGTACCAAGGAGTGCTACAAATAAAGGTCAGGAGGAGCCACATAAGAAATGCTATAAGAGTTCTTCTCATTCTCTGATTAGTCCAGAAACAGAGGACTTGAATCATTTTATTTAAATCACACACACACACACACACACACACACACACACACACAATTGCTATCATCTTAGCAGTTTCTTTCAAGGAAATATTTTAATTTTCAGATAGAGTTTATTTTAATAAAGGGTACAAATGCCACAGTAGGGTAGGACACTGGGAAAGTGGCAGCAACAGACATTACCTTCCTTTTCAAAAGAAATAGGCTTGAACTACAGAATCACAAATCAACCAAACTTGTAAGAGCAACAAAAAAAATGAGACCTTTTTTATTTTTTTTAAAATTTTTTGTAAGGCAGCTGTTAATCCCACAAAAACAATATTGTCCTTCCCCTTGTTTGTCTAGTGTCTTCCTCCTCACCACACTGGATGAATGACACTACAAAAGCATCCTCTTGTTTGGCAACAAAGGTTGATCAGCATGGGAGACCTTGACCAATTCTCTTTATCTATAAACAGGTTCTTTCTGTTCTACCACTGACCTCTTCAGGTTTGATTCTTAAACCAAATGCTCCATCATTGCTTCCTCTGGAAGTCAGCCCTAACAACCTGCAACCATCATCACTTTTTTTGGTGTCTGTGGCTGAAATAAAATGGTTCTGAGATAGTAAAAATTAATGTTGTTGATTTCATCTCTCTTTTCTTTCAGTCATGGCTCTCTTACCTTTTGGGTAAGAGAGTTTCTTCTCTCCCACCTCCTCATTATGTGCACTGTCTATTGCCTGGCAGAGGTCTGTGGGCCAACTGTGTAATGCAGTGAATGAATTGACAAAAGCATCAGCCCTCGGTCCTTATGATTATCACTGCCCCACTAACTTCAGAAAAATGGCAGAATATACTGAATAAAGTAATAAATAAGAGGGTTGTGCACACTCCAGAGGCTGAGCCAGGCGGATCGTTGTGAGTTCGAGACCAGCCTGGGCTACAAAGTGAGCTCACGGCCAGCCTGAACAGCATAGTGAAACCCTGTCTCAAAAACGGCTGGGGATCTAGCTCAGCGGTCTAAGCACCTGCTCGGCAAGCGCAAGGTCGTGAGTTCAATCCCCGGTGCTGCAAAAAAAAAAAAAAAAAAAGAAGGTTGTGCATTTAAAAAACAACGGCAGAAAAAGGCTTAAAAGTGAAAAAAAAGATAACAAAAATAAGATGTAAGCAACAATGGAATAAACAAATGAAAATAAATGAATAGATAAGGGTTTATGGGTTTATGTTAAGAAAAGAAAATGGGTGATTTGTTAGAAGAATGGGGATACCAGTGAAAGGGATTAGTGAAATACAGTAAGTGGTAGGCAGAGGGAAAGAGAAAGTTCATGTGATAGAAAGAAACAAATGAAAGGGAAAAGCAAAGAAGAAGAAGAATTGGAAGAATTAGAAGAAGAAGAAGAATTGGAAGATTAGAGGAAGAAGAAGAAGAGGAAGAAGAAGAAGTTGTTTTAGTAGAATGCTTAAGAACAAGAATAAGAAATAATACAATCGGAATTTAAAATGACAGAGATTAAAATTTTTGAAAAACCATATCTGGTCATTGTTTTCCAGTGAAAAGATTTCAATGATTATGTCAGTGTTCCTATTTCTTCCTTTGAAAGTTTGTTATAATAATAGAATGAGAAAATATAAAAGAGTGAGAAAAGCTTTGGTTTGAAAGGATAGTGTTCTTACCTTGCTTGTCACTGTCTAGCTGAGTGGTCAATAACAGATCACTTAACCCTTCTGTTTTCCCCAAAGGTAGAATTAAAACATATTTATGATCTTTTTACTCTCTAAGAAACTATGCATTTATGTAGCTTTTAAATACACTTTAGTTAAAATGATTAATCAAGAGTCAATATGGAAATGGTATTCTACAATATCTATATTTATTTGTATATTTGTGCTTTTACTCCAAGTTAGTCATATTTTAATTTTCTTGTCTAGGTTCTTTTTTGTTACCCAGTGGAAAGTGTAAACACATTCAAATAAGTGGGGCAATGTTGTCAGGTTTAAGCTGTCTGGATCTGTGACAATACAAGAACATGCTAAATTATTTTTTAAGTGTTAGTTTGAAATGGTGTTTTTAGTTTCTTGAATCATTAAAGAAATATATATATAGACATTTAATCCATAAAAGACACAAGGAAAGTCGCAGTTTCATTTGCTTGTATGATTAAGAGATTAAATGCTTTCGGGATCATGTAAAAGAGTCCAGGTAGATAGTGACTGATGTAGAAGTTACAAGTTGCACATGTAGAGATTAACAGTTGCTGAAATGTCACCCAAGAGTTCAACTTTTTCTATCTTTCAAGTTTCCCTTTCTCAGTGGGATTTTCATATTTTCATGTTTACACTTAGCATCAGACAGCTGCCACATCCATCTCTTTGTATTATGTCTTCACATCAATATCAGAAACAGGAAAGGGTAAGCGCTTGTATTTTCCTTTTTAAATTGGAAGGAAACTATCAGCTTAACCTTGAAGTATCATTCGCAGGAACAGCTTCACAGGCCACTTCTTATCCAAAAGAGAACGAAATTACTATAAGGGCTGTCTTAGTTACTTTTCTCATTGTTGGGACAAAATACCTGTCACCCAAAGTTAGAGGAGGAAAGGTTTAGTTAGCCTACAATTAGTAGCAGTTTCAGTCCATAATCAGCTGGATCCAAGTCAGGGTGGCATGGCAGAGGAGACACAGTCCATGGTGGCAGAAGGTAACAAAGCAACACAGCGCTTTCTATCCCTTATATCTTATCCAGGCTACTGTTGGTGGGTAGCATTCACATCTTTAATCCTAATGCCATTGATCCTAGCATTTCACCATGATTCAATCCCAGCATCATACATTTTAGACCCAGTCACTTCTGAAAAAGCCTCATCTATGACTGCATGAGGCTTTGGGGAGACATCTAGACACAAGACATCACAAAAGGCTAATGGAAGCTCATTCCATAAGGCTGTATCAGGATCCTATTTTGCCTGAGATCACAGGTTCTCTGGCCACTGCAAAAACATCTATTTGCAGAGAGAAAA
>RJWT010034074.1:0-13760 GCA_004365215.1 Cuniculus paca
AATGACAACTTGAGGAGGGCATATTCCTTCCAGATTCTAACATGTGTTGCAATGAAAATGTTGATAATTGACTGTAACAAATAATCACTAGTTTCTCAAAACTAATAAATCTTTGCCACAGTACTGCTTTCTAACTTCTTGGTATTGTACATGTGTTTTTTCACTCTTGTTATTTAATTTACTTTGATGTCTGCTATTTTAAGTCTATTTGTAAATAATTGATCCTTCAAAGATGATCACTGTAATACCCTTCAGTAAGATTCTGGTATTAATTTCTTGGCATTTTATGTATAATTGCAAATGATAAACATTTTTTGAACCTAAATAAATAAACAAATAAATACAACAGAGGAGAGGGGATCGCATCTTCCCGCAGAATGTCAAGGGCGTAATCGTGAGTCAGGTGCCCCTTCTGAGATGAAGGAATGAGCCTGGTCACTGGCAGCAAGGGGTGACTAAGGGGAAAGGCAGCAGACAGGGAGCATCACCAGGCAAGACATCAGTATCCTAGCACAATTTCTAACAAGGGAGGAGAAAAGTTAAAGAAATCTCAGGGTCCTGGGCGCCTGGCAGCTCAGTGGGGAAGCAGCGCCTCCCAGTGACGACTCTTGGCATCGTCTTTCCCGGGCGGAGCCCAGTTAATCCTCAGGGAGCTGCTGGGCAGGCCGCGCCTTGGCCCGTGGCTTTATTGCAGCCTTGAGCTCTACACTGCGGGCATTTAAAATCGCTTCCAGAAACAGGTGAGCCGCGATCTTCGCTAACTGCCCATCAGAGATGTCTTTCCAAGTAACTTCTGATACTTAAGAGTGGCACTAGAGAAAATAAGACAAAATGACCTGAGTGCACCCACTCCCCAGCTAGGCCACCAGAGACCCGAGCTAGGCCCCCAGGGAGGCGGGGAGGGCGTGGGGAAACACAACACAGGACTGGCGAGTGTGGCCTGGGAGGACATGGCCGTGTCCGGAGCTCCTACCCAGACAGTGATCAGCGCACCTGCGACAGGCAGCGTGGGTCGTGGGCTCCTCCGCTGGCTCGGAGATGTGAAGTGGGGGCTTCGAGCAGGACCCGGAGCAGGGCACGTTTGATGTGCCAAACCATTGGGTGCCATGCGGGCGAGCAGGCCAGAGAAGGAGGAGCAGCCCTCCCCATCACTAAGCTGCGCCAAGACACCTGCACACAGCCTCGGCCCTGCTTTCCCAGAGCGTCCAGTCCAGGGCGGACCCTGCTCCTCAGACCCAGCCCAGAGCACCCTCTGCTGAGCTCATCCTGCCCCTTAGAGTCACCCCATCGTCCTGCTTTTCCCCATGTGCGTTCTACCTCGAGGACACAAGACACAAGTCCAACTTACTGGCCCACAGCTGGGCTCCCGGTGGCCTTCGGCTGGGGACTGTTCTGCTGGAAACAGTGAAGAAGAGCAACGAGATAGGGGCCTGTCCCTCTCCACACCTTCCTTCCTTGCTGGACGATCAGGCACAGAAACGGACTGGATGGGAGAAAGAGGAAGAGAGCAGGAGCAGGCACAGCTAGAGCTGGAAAGATGAGCCCAACTTCTTTGTTTTGTGGCCACAAAGTGAGCTAAGAGTCCCCATCACCAGAGGCCACCTCTGCTTGAGCCCCTAACCTGTCTGTCATGAGCTGCCACTTATCCATTGCTGACATTATGATCCAGGTCCTCAGGGGGACCACGTATGTGACCCAGGAAAACACACGAGTAAGAAAAGGCTTGGCTGCAAACAGGATCATCAGGGCACGGAGCAAACAGGATGAGGTGAAACCGTAGCTGTCACTTCTCCCAGAAGTGACGATGGGGATCATCTGAGGCGTCCATGGGCGGCTGGACGGATAGAGAAAATGCGGTACCTGCTTATGATGCAATAGTATTCAGTCACAGGAAAGAATAAAACCCCGCCATTTGCAGCAACATGTATGGAACAGCGTGTGCTAAATGAAGGACATCAGGCACGGAAAGACAGGCAGCTCGTGATCGCAATTATAGGCCAAAGTTTGTGAAGCTGACCTCATATTCCCAACGTCCTCCAAATTCAAGAGGGCGATTCTATTTTACTAATTTCAAAGAAAATTGAATTGATTTTTTAAAAATTGATCTCATAAAAATAGCACGGGAGTTGGGGACATAGCTCAGCGGCATAAGAGCCTGCCTGGCAAGCGTGAGGTTGTGAGTTCGATCCCTGCTATCAAAAAAAAAAATGTAGCATGTAAAATAATGGTTACCAGAGGCTGGGAAGGTTTGGGGACAGACGGAAAATGATGTTTAACAGGGACCGTGCAGCGGGTAGCAGGAGGAATAATTTCCAGTGTTTGGTAGCACCTCGGGGCCACTATGGATGACCATCATTAATTATTTCAAAATAACTAATAGAGTGGATTTTTAATGTTCCCAACACAAGGAAATGATAAATGTGTGAGGTCAGGAATATACCAGTTTCTCATCTCTGATAGTTTCACATGGTGTTCAGTTATTGAAGTATCAGTTTATTTCATAAGTGTATGCAATCATTATGCACTGATAAAAAATTATAATGTCTATTTGCTGACACACAAAAAAATGGAGCTGTTGCTGATCCTCAGGGTCAGTGGTTCCAGAACTCTCCGCCAGTGTACCCGGAAGGTGAGACTTCCATTTGCCATGACATGCAGGGCACCAACACATCTGAAGGAAGAGGCAGCATCTTACCCAGGGCACAGTCTCATAGGCAACCACATCTGCTTCCCAGTCAGCGATGCCTGTCCCCCTGCCCAGAGCCCCCAGTCTGGAGTCCTGCGTCTGTGCACACAGGTTGTAGTGGGTGTGGGCATCAGGCTAGCACACATCAGTAACGTGCTTCCCAGTAGGTGCTAGGGATTGGCCAGTGACCAGCAATGAGGGACCAATTTGCAAAAATGACCTGCAAAACTACAGAGCTTTCAAAGAATGTGCAAACTGGATAAGTAACTTTTTGTTCTAATATGGGAGCGAAAAGCCCAGCCCATCCTATAATGACACACTTCAGCCATGAAAGACATCTATAACTTGGATTTTGATTTTGAACTTTCTATCAAGCAAATTAAGAAAAATTCCCATCTTAAAGTCATTAGTGCCCAAGAAAGATCATGTGAGTGAGAAGGATAGGAGAGGTTGGACAACAGCGATTTACAATTTCATGTTTGAATCAGCTTTCCCATCACTGGTACATAATACTCAACACTCACAGTTTTAAAAAGACAGTCTTGATTTGGTTCATGGTTGTTGTAGTCAGGAGTTGCAAGGAGAACAATTATAATTTATAGTATTATTTATAATGGTCACCCAAAGAGTAAAATACAAAGAAAGTGCAGTAAATTTGTCCACAACACTAAAGACCAGAAAATCCAGCTGAGGGCCTGGATCCCATGGCAATAACCTGCATGAGTTCAGCCGAAAAGTCAGAGCCCACGACAATGTCTCATGCAAGCCTGTTTCACAGATCTGTGCTGGGAAGGCCCAAAGGTCAGTGGTGGAAGCTAGAAAGTCTGTGCCAGTGGGGTGAAGGATCTGTGCCAGCAGGCTGAGGGTTCTGCAGTAGAGCCAAGAAGCAATGCTCAAAATAAGGACCAGGGCTCCCCTGAAGAGTACCACAGCCATCCTCAGTGACAATGAGGTCCAGAGCTCCTCCAACAATGAGAACAGCCAAGTTCATAACAGGAAGCCAGTATGACAGCTTCTCCTGGAGAATGAACATCACACATCTTCCCCGCCAGAGTGGAGTTCATGTCAGGGAAGCCAGCATGACGAGCTCCTCCAGGAGAACCTACAGCTCCAAACAACAGCAACATTTAGGAGAAGCCACAAAACTACTCTTCCTCTCCAGGTCTCCTTTTTATGCTGGCAACAGTCCTCAGGTGGGCAATCCACACACAGCACCATGCTGATTCAGTTCAGCTGGTGTTAAGCTGAACACCAGTTACCAATCCACAACAAGTTTCAGTGGACTCGGCCCATGAGTGACTGCCTCAGGCAAGAACACCCTGGTGGAAGGGCATGGTGGAGCAAAACTGCTTAGCATGTGGCCAAGAAGCAGTACAGGAAATGGCACCACAGAAGGAAGGGCCAGGGAGCAGGTATGGACCCAACAGTTACGGTTCCTTAACCCAGCTGGACAATAAAAAATGTCTCAAAAGCCCCATGGTGAGTTATACTAATCCCGTGGGCAGATCCCAAGCAATCAAGTTGATAATCCACCTTAACTGTCACATCCCACCCCTTAAAAGCTGTATACCCAAACACATTTCCTTAAACCATACTTAATTTCCAAGTGAACACAAGGTTAGAATTCTGCTTAACATGGAAAAACTGTCTCACATGCAACCAAAACACTAGATCTCTTCCCCAAAATCTCAAAAGCTCCAGTCAAAGTCTCCTTGGAGATGAAAGCAAATTCAGCTATGAACACCAGAAAAAATCAAAAGCAAGTTACATAATCCCAAGGTACAAGGTACAGTGGCAAACATTCTCATTCCAAAAGAGATGAAAAGTAAAGGAGGATGGAAAAGAATTGGACCAAAGCAAGATCCAACATTAAGTCCTGTAGCTCCATACCCAGTATCTGGGGCACATGGTGGTGAAAAGTGACTTCCAGGGGGCTGGGGTGGCCCTACCCCCATGGCCTTGCTGATTGCAGCCCATAATGCCTCTCTTGGGCTGGCTGCACTCACAGCCTACAGCTTTCATCAGCAGGTATTCTGCATTCCTGGCATCCCCAACATCCTCAAGTCTCCACTGCACGTCTGGCTCCATTCCTACCACCTCACCTACTGATCCCTCAGGGCCTCCTTGCATGGTTTCCCTGCTCTTCCTTGGAAGGAAGCCTACGTGACCCCACAACTCTTGAATTCTGCATACCTGAGCAACCAGCATCACGTGGATGACAGCAAAGCCTGCCTCCAGCTTGAGCAGTAGTACTGGTAGCATTAGTCTCTGAGTGCCTGGATGTCTGAACATGTTGAAGTAAATCCCAGGAAGCCAATTTCCCAGGAAACCCTTCTCAAGAGGGGGCCCATGAGCTCTTTTCTCAGTCAAAAGGCTGGCACTTGTGTACCTTTGAGACTGTAGTGGGTGGCATCTTGCTGACTTCTGAGATGCCCTCAAGGAATCTTTCTTCTTGTCCCTGTTCAAAGTACTTAGTTTCTTTTTAATGTCTTTTGATCTCTTCAGCAACCACACCATCTTTGGCCCCAACTTAATACATGTTTGGTGACTTTTGGGCCAAAATTCAGGTTTTTCAAATTTTTCTGCCCTGCCTTTCACTTTTGATTCTCGCGATGAATCTGTCTAAAAACAGCCAGCAATATCCATGACACATCTTGACTGCTGGGGTATCTTAAAATTTCTTCTGCTAGATTAATTAGTCTACTGCCCTTAATTTCAGTCTTCTACAAAGCCTCTAGACTTGAGCAAAATGTAGACAAATCTTTCTGCCATTGCATAACACACCTGGCCTCTAGTCCAATTGCCAGTGAAAATAAAGTCCTTGTTGCCAAATTTAACCTCCTGACCCTGGCCTTTATTTTCCACATTTCTATCAGCATTCTGTTTTTCTGAGTTCTTTCCAGAATTGCCTATTTACAGAATTCTAGGACTTTGAGAACCCGCATCTTCAAACACTTCCAAACTCCTGCAAACAAATTTCAAAGGCTTCTAAGCCACACAGTCCAGTACAGACACAGCACTGACCCCACTCCTGGAACCAATTTTCTGTATCAGTTAGTTATCTCATCACCAAAACACAATACCCAACACCCACAATCTAAAGGAGGAGAGTTTTAATTTGTGCACTGTTTCAGGGGATTCCCTCCATGGTCAGTAGACTCTGGGTCAGGAACATCATGGCAGAAGGGCGTGGCAGAGCAAAGACACTTATTTCATGGTGGCCAGGAAGCAGAGTAGGGGAACAGTGTCAGAGAGCAAGAGGTGAAAGAACAGACACGGATTCCAAAGTCACATCTCCATGTCCCACCCAGTGGGACAAGCCAATCCAGCGGACAGGCGAGCTCAACAGTCAGAGCTCTGGTGAAGCATCTGGCATTGTCAACGTGCTTTCCTCAGTGCTGTTCACAAGCCTGCAGGTAGGTGGTCGGCAAGAGAAGTCTGGATGGTAATGCGGTGATCTTGAGAACACACAGCAACACAGCTCATGGAACTGCAGGTGAGTGACAGCACCTGGCTTCCTTTAAAAATGTCACTTTCCAAGTTACTAACAGAGGGTTCAGACAGGTGTCAGCTGTGTTAAGAGGAGAGTAGTGGCGGTTTTTTCTTTTTTTTTTTCTCAACATAATACATCTAGATCATGAAAAATGTGCATAAAAATATCAGCTACAGGAAGGGTCAAAGGAAGCTAATGCCTTAATGAGTGTTTTGGGACACAACTTTTGTTATTTGAAAGCAGAGATGTTAAAAATTTGTACATGTGTACTTTCCATTCCGGAGAGACACGCGTCAAGCCCAAGGGCCATAATACACAATCCACATCCTTTTCCTCCTCTAAGATCCAGGGCAAGTGCATGGTGCCTCATGCGAATTTGAGAGCCTGGCCAACAGGAAGGGGCCTCCTGCCTGCTGTGGTAACTGAGTTCCTGGTTTTTCTGAGACACCTTACTTAGTCATGAACAGCACACACGGGTGCTCCTTGCCTGTGCTGGAGGGGAGAGCATCCATCAGCTGCTCCATTTGCATCATTTTGAGACCTCGATAGGTGACATGGGAGTGAACAACAGAGGAAATAGCTTTGTGTGATGGGTGAGGAAAGGTAGGCTGAGATGAAGCCTCACATAGGTGTCACCTGAAAGAAAGGAAGAGGGAGCAACATGTTCAAAGGCCCTGAGGCACAGCTGCATAATTCACTAGAGGGATTAAAATGAGCCCCAAACTGACAGAGCTTAGAGAGTGAAGTTGTACAAAGACAAAATGTCCTCTAGAGAAAGAGAGGAGAAGAGAGAGGCAGGCTTGGGGGCTGAGGCAGCCTGCAGAGGGCAAGGCCTGCTAGCTTGGGCCCTGGAATGTAGCCCACTTTCCCCCCTATACACTGGGATGATAAAGGAACGTGCCTTATAACCTTGTTGGGAAGATTCAGTGATCAGCTGCATACAATGCGCCTCAAAGAATGACTGTCCCATGGCAAGGATTTGGTCAGTCCCAGAAAGATGTTCTATCCCCTCCTGACAGTTTCTTACTTTTAGAACAATGTTTCCCAGTCTGGTTCTGCAGTCACAGTCCTGTGACATATTCTGAGAAAGCCTGTTCTAAGTGAGTTTCACACACCATATTCACAGATGAATTAAAGAATCCAAAAGACCACAGTTTAAACTTTGCTTTCCTTAACCAGGCGTCTGCTGTCCAAAGTGACCACCCCACACCAGCTGCTTTCCACGGGAGCGGAGTCATCATCTGCTAATAGTCTGTGTCCCTAACTCCACAGAGGGTCCACGAGACAGTACTGACAGGCACCAGCCAAGACTAATGCTAGACCTTGGCTTATGCACTGCGAGTCTATAATAGAGCAATTTCACTGGTGTCACTCAGGAAATAAATTATGTCAAATCTCCCATTTATAACACAAATCCACAGGCAGCCCTCATTTCTCAGAACTTTTTTCTGACCCATGGCTATAAGTTTCCAGAACAAAGTAGATGACTTTTAGGAAACAAATCTGTGTTACTGGAACAACGTGACCCTGTCAGTATCGCTTCCTCCTCAACACTAGGCTTGCTCGACTATGTTAACATCTTTTCAAACCACGCATTTCTGTGTTTAGTGATCATGGAGGCCGGTCCAGTTCAATGACAGTGAATGGACACACAGTCACCACATCTGAAGGATGGACTCCTGGACCCTTAGCCTTTCCATTATTCTGTATCTTAGCAGAGCCAAAGAATTCACTAAATGCACTAAATGTCAATTTCCCGTGTGTTTATTTTTTAAATGCATTAAATGCAGAAATGTTCAAAACATAAAAATGTACCAGAAACAATGACATGCAGCAGGAGCACCCAGATGTTAACACTGTGCACCTCATGGTACTGATGTTTCCAGAACTCTCTTTTCTAGTCTCAAACCTTACAGAATGCAAAACTTAATGATTGCCAGTAAGTGATGAATTTCTTTTCATGGTGATCTCACAGGAGCCTCTGAAGTCATCTTTTATATGTGCCTCATACTTTCCCTGAGTTAGCTGTCTCCAGGCTTAAATTTTGAAATAAAATATGATCCTGCTTCTGGCCTTATAAAGGTCACATTTGGTATTTATCTCATGGACACAGTCATGATTTGCAGTCATGAAATAAGCTCCTGCCAATGGCAGCCAGAAGATAAAATCACACCCAAACAAAAGTGCGCTTCCTAATCACTTCCTGAACCTTCCTGTCAGTCCTAGGAAGGCACCGTCCCATTAATTTTATCAGAAAGAAAACGTATTTCATACTATTCCGCCTAAGTCACCTTGGGAATGACCACAGCCAATATGCTATTTGGTTTTCACTTGAAATAACCGCTATGACTCACATCAAGAATGTCCCCCAGAGTCCCATATGCTCCTAAGTGAGGCTTCTGTAAGGTGTTTGGAGCACGGGGGCTAAAAACTGACTTGCTGTTAGGCGGTGGGGTCTGATCAGAAGAGGCGGCTCACTGTGGCTGTGGCCTGGAAGGATTTATCTTCCTCCCAGCTTCTCCTTTCTTTCTCTGCTTCCTGGCCACCATGGTGCAAGTAGCCTTTTCTCTGTTATGCCCCTCTCCCATGCCATCCTGCCCTGGATCCAGGCCTTTAAATTGTGGCCATCAGATAATTTGTCTCAGGAACAAGGAACGTGACTTAGTCAGTTTTCTTGTCTCTGGGTCAGAATACCTCACACCTACAGAGTAAAGGAGGAGGGGATTATTTTGGTTCACAGTTTGTAGAGGTTTCAATCCAAAGTCAGCTGGCCCCGGGGTAAGGCAGCATGACAGAGGGGCATCACAGAGGCAAAACAGCCCCTGGAATGGTGACAGGAAGCAGAGAGAGAGAGAGAGATCAAGGGAGGAGGAGGGAGACAGACCTTTCCAGACCAAGCCCCCAGTGACCACCTCCTCCTACAGGCTCCACCTCCCAACATCATGTGTAGCTATAAACTCATCAGTGCACTAATCCACTCATAAGCATCACACCCAATGATCCAGTCACCTCCCAAAAGCCCACCTAGGCGTGCACAAGGCTTGGGGGGAACATCTGGATGTAAACTATAACAGTGACCAAGACAATAACACTTAAATATAAGATATGATAAAACCTCTCCTCCCAAACTCTGTCCATATTATTACAAATTTTGAATTAATCCTGAGTTTGGGATGCTAAAATTGTTTACCTGTTTGAGAACAAAGTCTTTGTAGCACCTAACTCTCCACAGACAAGTGAGGCTTTGATCAGAGAATTTCTAAAATCTTTTCTTTGGTCAGAACAGAGGTTTCTGGTTCTTATCAAGTGATGGATGAGTGTAACATGAGGCTTCCCTGCAGGTAGCTCTGCAGGTAAAACCAGGGAGTGAAGTTGGGACAGAGGTGTTCCGAACTCGAGGCAGTGTCCTGACTGGGCAGGAGCTGCCTGGACCACAGGGCAGGCACTATGGAAGCCCAGCTCACAGCTCCCGGGGCCATCCTGCAATTGTGTCTACAAGGAGCTGTGGGGACTTCCGCCTCAGGTCCACGTGGCCACAGGAAAAGCAGCAGGAAGCTCCAGATGTCTGTGCTCCTGAGAAACAGGGAAAACAAGTGGAAATTGATGATCTTTGGGCAATTGCTGATACATTTGCCCTACGGGTAGAGAATTCCAAACTAAGAGTGCTCCTCCTGATGCTTCTCGAAGCAAGGTAGAGAGTGAAGCCCCAGCTGAGGAGAGGCTCTGCAGGGTGAGGACTCTGCCAAAGGCTTGTTTGCTGAAGGTCTGGTCCCCAGCATGTACCGCTATCGAGAGGAGGTACAACCTTTACGACAGGTGTGTCCAACCATGGTCCAGGACTGCATGTGGCCCAGGACATCAAGCCGTGTGGCTCCACAAGACTGTGACCTTTTAATGTTATTACATGATCTTCAGCAGTATTCTTCGTGACTCAGCTCTGCAGTGCATAAGCACAGACTTTGTGGGTGGCAGCAGGGTGTCACGTGGCAGGGGCAGTGCAGTGCTGACTCCAGCTCCTCTTCCTGCCACAGTTACTCCAGCCAACCCCTGGGACGCACATTACATGGACTCATGTGACGTGGAGTAAAACGTGTGGGTGTCTGTGAAGACAGGCACTTATTGTTATTAAGCAGGCGTGGATGATTTCTAATTTAACTATTAAACTTGAGTGTATTGTGTTAGTTATTAAAATCATACACTAAAGTAGTTTTGTTGCTTATGCATCTTAACTGTACTATATTCAGCCCAAGGTAATTCCTCTTCAGCCAGTCTGGTCCAAGGGTGAGACACACAGGCTTCAGAAGGTGGGGCATAAGGGGAGGAAGTAGGATCACTGGAGCATGACCTTCAAACGCACATTTGGACCTCAGTCTCCTCCACCGTGAGGAGGGCAGTGGGGCTGCACCGTGCACTCTGTAAGTCTCTGTCTCAACATGGACCCAGAGGCCACAGAGCCCGCTAGCCATGGACTGAGACCTCCACAACTGTGAGCCAAAATAAAACTTCCTCTCTTATAACTTGTTGACTCAAGCTTTTGTCACAGCAGTGGAGAGCTGACTAACACAGAGGGTAACTGTGCTTGTGTTTTCTGGCATTCATCCACCCCATACCTAGAGCTCACTGGGGCTGAGGTAAGGGGACTGGATCCCCCCCTCCCTCGCATCTGTGTGACTGGCATGCAAACAGAAACATTAGGTATGCAAATGTAAAAATAGACTGTGAAATGAATAAGATAGATAACCAAGCAGGAGGAGCTGAGAAACAAAGTAGCAGACCAGAAGACCAGAATGTTGAAGGAATATCAATCTCAGAAAGAAAACAGAAATAACAAAGCATTAGTGAGTACAGAAAAAATTACAGTGATATAGAGAAAAGAAAAATGTATACACTAAATACAAAGAAAAGATCCCCAGAGGGAAAGAGAAAAATTAAAATGAGACTCATAAATATTTGAAGAAGTAAACTATAAATTGCTCAGAATTTCATTAAAAATGCAATAGTTCATATTAAAAAGACCCAGAGTACCAAAGAGGAGTGATAAGTCAAATATATTTTAATAAAATTTCAAAATATCAAAAGTAAAAATTTTCAAATCTGCCAGAGATTGATAGCATATCTTATACAAAGGAGGAAAACTGGGCCAACAGTGGATTTTTCAACAGCAACAAAGCATGCAGGAAAAAAAAATTGTCTTTTCAAACTACTAAACAACCTAGATTGTTACATCTAGCTAAGCCATTATTAAATAAGAATAATACCAGGCTTACAAGACCTTAGGAGCTGACATACTGACAAAAGTTTTAGGTGAGGCACTGAAGAAAAAGAAACAAATCCAAGAGATGTTTTAAGGGGTTGATGGTGAAATACGCAATACATGCAGTCAAGTATCTTGATGAGGTTTGTTATCTTTATTAGGTCATTGGGAACAAAGAAAAGAATAAAATAGACCCAAAATAACACAAAATTAATTACAGGTACTCACTATGCAATGTCAGCCATTAGCTTCAAGTAGTCATTTAAATTTGAATTAAAATTAAGTAAAATTCTAAGACCTGTTTCTCCTATTCCGCCATCACAAGAGACACACTTCCTGCGTTTAATAGCTCTAGGCAGTTACTGCCTACTACAGCTTAGCTACAGAACATCTCCATCATCAGATAAGGTTCTGCAAACCAACCCTGAAACACAGCGTCAACATGATGGTAGTGACTACAGAGTAAAGCTCATGAACATGACAGCATAAAGTTCTGGCCTCGAAAAGATAGCGGAACAGTAAGCAGCAGAGTAAACAGTCTCTCTGAGAGAAACCGTTCAGATGCTGGAATATCACATCATGGAGAGGACAAGAAGGAAGGAAGTGGGTCCCCTGAACCAAGGAAGAATCTAAAATATGAATTGAAGCCCACAAAGAGAATAAAAAGAATTTAAACGAAGAAGAAGGTGGTGGTTGGCAGCGCCTCAGCCTGGAGCCGGATTCACCCTGCCAGAAGACCTGCTGAGCCAGGAGACGAGCGGTTGTGGTTGCGGTCATGGTCGCAGCTGAGGTCTACACCAGAGGTCTCTGTGGAGAGGTGCGGGGGTGAAGGATAGTGGCACATGCAGAGATCTGTGCTCTCTGCTGGTGAGTGCTTGGAATTCCACCCCACCCCACCCCATCCCATGTGAGAGAGTGATCCGCTGGGCTCCATCTTAGAGTCAGGCAGGTTACAGCCGCCCAGGGCCGAGTGCTAACTACTTCTGGCGTCAGTGCCAGGTTGTGGGCGGACCTGCAGAAGTTGCTTGAACCAAAGCCAGAAAAACCAGTCATTTGGGAGCTCCAGGTTGTGGGTGGACCTGCAGAAGCTGATTGGTTGGAGATCGGCTCCCATGTGCATTTCAGACAATATCACTAAACAGCTTAGATTCGCAGGGCCTGACCAGGTCTGCTCCTGTGCAAACCCAGGGTGGTTTGGTGCCCAGTTCAGTGCAGAGACACAGGCACCCAACATCAGATATATGTAGCCAGCACTGGCTAGAAAAGACAAACAGCCTAGCTTTGGAGAAGTTGTGGCTAGAGCTGGGGTGCCTGGGACCACACTACTCAGGGGTGGAAGAAATCAAGAATATGCCAAGACGAAGAGGGAGAGGGCAATCTCTGGCGTCCAACCCAAGCGGCACAATTCCACAAAAGGAAAACATGGAGATCACACCTGAAATGTCTGAAGTGCTGTCAATTGAAGTGAAGAAACAACTTCAGGAAGCTGTAAGAGAAATCAGAATAGAAATTCTATCCCAGGTAAAAGAAGAAATGAAAACCATAATAAAAGAAATACTAAACATCTCTAAAGAAGACACAGATAAAAAAAATAGAGGAGCAAAGGAAAATGAGGGAAACCGTGAATGAACAGCATAAGAGAGATTTAGAATGTATGAAACAGGTTCAAAGAGATATCCAGAAAATTAAACATTCATTCAAAAGCTGGCAAGTTGACATGAAGGAAACTAAAGAAAGACTTTCAAAGCTTGAAGACAGGATTGCAGCCTATGACTGTGAAAGCAAAGATCTCTTAAAAATAACAAGGTCTCAGGAAGTAACAATTCAACAGCTGATGGACAACTCAAAGATGCATAATTTAAGAATTAAAAATGTGAGTGAAGAAGCAGGTGTCAAGACAAATGACATCAGGACCTTATTTACAGGTATAATTTTTCAAAACTTCCCAAGCATAAAAAAAGCATATGACATTCAAATAAGTGAGGCATATAGAACTCCAGCTAGCCATAACCAAAACAAATCTACACCCAGACATACAATAATCAAGATCCCAGAAATTCAACTCAAGAACAGAATATTAAAAGCTGTTAGAGAAAAGAAACAGATCACCCATCAGAAAAGAAACAGAAAAACCCATCAGAATCACAGCAGACTTCTCAACACAAACCATCAAGTCAAGAAGAGGCTGGAGTGAAGTAATGCAAGTCCTGAAAGAAAACAACTTCCAACCCAGACTGATGTACCCTGCAAAACTTTCCTTCAAAACTAATGGAGAAACAAGATACTTCCATGACAAAGAACAACTCAAGGAATTCATGACCACCAAA
>RJWT010034075.1:0-13754 GCA_004365215.1 Cuniculus paca
GTGGGCTTTGGGGTCTCACCCATCCCCCACACCCCTAAAACCGGCTTTGGGGGGTTAGCCCCTAAAACTGGTGCCTCCCATTGGCTCGGCCACCTCTTCCTTCTTTCCTCCTGGAGCTTCTTGCTGTTTGGTGCTGAGAGCAGAATCCCAGGACCTCAGGACCCCAGCCGGGGCCCTAGATCACCAGGAGGTGGAGCACAAAGGCGCCATGTCAGGCAGGCAGGGCCCGGCCCACAGCCCTGCAGGGGTCAGGACGCCATCTCGGGACTCCGGGGACAGGGCACGAGGGAGGACAGGGCACAGTATCCCCTGGGGCTGTTCTGGGTCTGAAGTCACAGTGACAGGTGAGCCGTGAAGGAGCCTGGGCCGGGAGGGTTCTGAAGCCCACAGAGACGTGTGGGGCGGGGAAGGGCCAGGGTTAGGCCTGCTGCCCTGTGATTCAGCCGTCTCCGGGGACCGGATGGAGTAGAGCCCTTGCAGGTGGGATCTCGCCACTGGAAGGGGACCAATGCCTGGGCTGGACAGAGCAGGCAGCAGGCAGACTAGAGCAGATGCCTGAGACCCTGTGGGCGGGGAGTTAAGCACTCCTGGGAGGCGTGTCCTGGGTGAGAAAAGCTGACCAAGGCCCGAAGCGGACTGAGGTCTCCGCCCGAGGCAGCAGCTCTGTGATGGCGTGTGTGTGTGTGTGTGTGTGTGTGTGTGTGTAAGTGCGCATGTGCATGGGTGGTACTGGGGATGGAAGCCACGGCCTTCACCCTGAGCTATGTCACCAGACCTTTTCATTTCTTCCTTGGAGGTGAGATCTTTGATGCGTCACTAAGTTGCCCAGGCTGGACTTGAACTTGCAACCCTGCGGCCTCAGTCTCCCAGGGTGCTGGGATTACAGGCACAGGCCACGGGCCTGGGGCAGCTCTCTAAGTCATCTCCGTTCTCTCAGGCCCCCCGGGGCACTCGGGATGGAGTTCCCGGCACCCCACGGCTGCCCTCCTGTTTCCCTCCCCACCTTCTCCTTCACACTGGCTCCCAGCCTCGACCTTGGCCTCTCCCTACCGAGTCCTGTGTCCCACCCAGTCCCATGGACAAGAGCCAGGTCGGCTAGCACTGTCCCCTTCGTCAATGCCACCATCAAGGAGCTTCTGCGAAGGGTTAAAAGCCCGAAAGTGCTCTGCTGCCTCTGAAGAACGACTCATCGGCTTCCATGTCCCTGCAAGGATCGGCCCATTATATTTAATGGACTTTGATGCTTCTTATTGTAGTACATAAAGCCTATTATTAAAATGAAAGATGTTACAGCTAAGTGTCTGTTCCTCGACACTTTCCGTTCTGAAGCGCTTGGAAGCAGTTGCTGTCAGGACTCCCGCGTTATCTCTCGGCATTGGCTGGTAGGGAGCTGTCTGACAGAGTGTACTGACTCCCGGGCTCTCCGGTCTGGAAGGTGCAGGAGGCCGCAGCCCGGGGCCTTGGCTCAGGCTGGGGAGGCGGAGGGGGCCTCGCTGCAGCAGAGAGAGCGCGTCCTCCTCCTGCGCATGCTCACGAACAAAGAGCCAGGCCAGCAGCTGGCAGCTCGGGACCTAACGCCACACAGCAGCCACCTGGGCTGCAGGATTAGAAGCTGTGAATTCCCGGAATTGTTTCTTGGAGCATAAGCGACGCCAGCTATAGCTACTCCATATGGGGCCCAAGGGGCGGCGGTGAGCGGGGTGCTTCCGGTCCACCGGCTGCAGACAGACCTGAAACCGAGAGGCGGAGAAGCCCCCACGCCACCCTGGCACTGCAGCCCTTTTCTCGGCAGACACCATGCACCCCGATCTCAGAGATGCACCTGTGACCTGCGTGCCGATCGCTCCAGCCTCTCAGCCTCGCCAGCCTCAGTTTCCCCGGGACACAAGGGACAGCACTAATCATCTCAAGGTGTCTTCCTGGCCCTTAACATACAACAGCCATTGGATGTAATTTGGAAGTGGATTAGGATACAGTTTTTATATATCAGGTTCACAGGATTCCATAGTCTTGGTCAGTCCTCCCTGGGCAGGACCCATCTTTGCCAAAACTCAGCACTCTGAATCGTCCGGTGACTTATAAATCTCTACTAAAATGATAGCTAATGATTATGACATTTAAATAACATTGACTGGGTTTTTGATTAGAAATCTTTTTTTAAATTTTTATTTTTATGAGTCTGTGTGTGCAGCACATAATGATCACACTCCTCGTGAGGAGCTGGACACAACGCATCTCAACTCTTTGGTGTCCCTCCCGCCTCCCTCCCATCTCTTGGTCCCTTTCCCATTTGCAAAAGACAGAAATTCTTAAAAACAGAACAGAAATGGCTTAGAGTCTCAACATACAGATATTTACTGTTAGGTGTGGATGTAGGGAAAGAAGACGGGCTGGATGGGAAATATGGTACACATATATTAAAATATTCAAATAATCCAGAAAGGAATTTAATGAAATGCAAAATCCCCCTCTCCATCCCTCCCCCCAAACCTGACTTCTCGCATCTCCCTAAAACTATACTTTGCTAACAGCTCCATGTGTATCTCACCAAGAAAACAAAATATTTTACGCTGGTACCAGCATCGACACTAACATATGCTTACTCAAAAGGGAAACATAATATATTTGGCTTTCTGCAAAATTCTTCAAACATACAGAAAATAATATAACAGACATCAATGTATGTAACATCCAGACTTGAGATATGTTTGCCTGACTTTATTTGCTTCAGATCCAAGAAGAAGAAAGGAAAGAAGGGAGGGAAGGAAAGAGAGAGGGAGGGAAGCAGAGAGGAAAAACGAGAGTCAAATTTCATTCTGACCCCTCCCTCTATCCTGAAGTTTTTAGTGTGCATGATTCTTACATGCATTTTTGTAATTGTACCACGTTTCTGTATCCATACACAATATCTGTGGTTCTGGGTGTTTGTGTTTTACATCATGTAAATAGAATGATACTAACTATACCTTCCTCAAATTTGCTTTTCTCAATAAATATATTTATAATAATTTATCCAAGTCGGTGCAGATTGATCAAGGATACTGTCTTAGCCCATGCAAACTGCTCCAACCAAAATTCCATATTAGTTTCTCACTGTCTGGAGGCCAGAGGTCCAAGACCAAGACGTCTGCTCCCCAAGGTATCTGGTGATTTGGTGTCTGTGAGGGACCCACTTCCTGGTGCACCCACAGCATTTTCTGGCTGTGTCCTCACAGGGTGGCAGGGACAAGAGAGCTCTCTGGGGTCCCTTATAAGGCCCCTACTCTCTTTCTTGAGAGTTCTACCCTCGTGGCCAATCACCTTCCAAAGACCCCTACTTCTGCATACCATGTGTCCTGGTTACTCTTCTCTCGTTGCTGGGACAAAATACCTGACACCCAAAGTGAAGGAAGGAGAGCTTTATTTCTTACAGTTTTGGGGGTTTCAGTCCATACTCAGCTGGCTCCAAGGCAGGGGTAGCGTGGCTGAGGGGCAGCCATTCATGGCAGCTGCCAGCAGCATCTGCGGCCTCCTCGACCTTACACTGTCTGTCGGCTCCACCCCTGGGTGGGTGCAGCACTCACACCGCCAATCCCAGCACTAGACAACGAACCAATCACAAATGCTAGATTCAGCCACTTCCATGACTATGTGAGGCTTGCGGGGCTGTCTATATACAAACCATAACACCATGACAGTGGAAGTTAGGATTTCAAAATATGAATTTTGAGGAGACACAAACAGCTAATCCATAACAAATATTTCAGTTCGTTCATAGCAGTCTGTTGCAGGAATAACCATGGTTAGATAGATCATTCCATCCCTCCCCTGACAGAAAATCAGGGCCTTTCCTGTTTTGTTTTGGTTCCTTTGTTTTTACTTTTTCAAGTCCACACAAAAACAAATGTGAGAGCTCTTCCTATGTTACTTCTGTGTCAACTTCATTGTAGCCATCTGTAGAGACTGTGCTGAATGAATACAGCATAACTTAGTTAACTAGTCCTCTGTTTAGGGCCATTCAGGTAGTTTTAAGGATTATGTCCTTATAAGCCATGCTCCAACAAACAACCTTCTATCCATTCCTTGGCTTACTTCTGAAATACATCTGGAGGAAAAATTTCTAGTAATGGAATACCTGGATCAATGAGCATGTATATATAGAACACTGATAGGTGTAACAGGATTATCCCCTGAAAAGTTTAAAGCAAGTCACTCTCCCACCAGCAATGCAAATGAGGGGATCTCGCCCACACCCTGACCAAGACTATGTAATTCTATGAACCTGATATATAAGAACTGTATCCTAATTCACTTCCAAATCACATTTGATTTCTCATTCTTCATTCATAAACTGGAAAGCAGTTAGGTTAGTATGTTTCTTCAGTGTGGGCACACTGTCTTGCAGAGCTCATATTTTAAAACCATTTCAAGTCAAGGAAGAATCCAGCTTAGCTCAGCTTAGCTCTTAAGTGGTTGACCCAAATTTTACTATGGAACGTGGATGAGTAGATGAGAAATGGGTGGATGGATAAGTGAGTGGATGGATAATGAATGGATGAATGGACCAATGGATGGACAAATGGATGGATGGATGGATGGATGATGGATGAACGAACAGAAAGATGGACAGATAGATGGAAGGACAGACAAATTGATGGATGAACTGATGGATGGGTGACAAATGAATATGCAAATGAGAAAATATGGTTTCTGTAGGCCAGCAAAGCCAGAAGCACAGCCCTAAGAGACCACTCCCTTATATCGTGTCCAAGCCTAGCCAAGGGAGGGTCTAGAACTTCCACCCAGGAACCAGTTCCTTTACATTCTTGACTTGTGAAATTTTCGGGTTTGATTTTGATCTCTATTGGACCACCCAGTCTCCTAAGGTCTTAGAGCAGTCACAGAGGGGCGAGCAGCCTGTGACTTCCCTGTGATCTGAGAGTGAGACCCAACAGTGCCTCTCTGAAAACCAGAACACAGGGTGGAGCCCTCCAAGAGCAGAAATACAGCAGGGATAGGAAAAGGACTTTACCAGTTGCTTCTTCCAGTTGTGAACAGATGTGGTGAAATGATACTATGTCACCTAAATGTGTTTATACAAAAGAAATTTCATTTCCCTATACATCCTTTTTGCTTTTTCATGACTACTTTCCTGGTGGATTCCTGGCGGGTCAACTTTCCAAGGTGGACATCATTCTAGGTGGGGCTGGGTGCAACATCCAGATGGAACACCAGCATTCTTACCTTTCCACAGGAGAACACACCTGAGCAAAATCAAACCAGCGAAGACTCACCTCAGAAGTATCAGAGCTCCACCACTGCGCGTACTGGGGGGATTTGACCATAGATCATCAGTGTCCAGACAACAGATCATGGGGAGCGCTCTGAACATGTTAAAACATTTTTCCCACCTGTATTATTCAGAGCTGTGTTAACTCTGTGCAAGTGGCAACTCTCAACTCATTAAGAAAGCAGGAACTGGCTGTTTCCCAGGATGGAAATACTCAGGCCTCCGCGAGTCCGGCGACTCGGAAACTGTCCCAGTGTCTTTCGTGCTGGTACTTGCTCCCTGCTCTGCTCCTCTTCCCATGCTGGCCTCATTTGTTCTTCCTGGAAAGACGGCAGACGGCAGAGTCCAGCCTGGAGTACTGAAAACCGCACTCCCGGGGAGGAAGCTTCAGGAGAGAAGCCCCCGAGAAGAGCTGCACTGTAAGCAAACCACTAAGCCAAGCTCGCCCTCTAGGTGGACAAGACACCATCAGTGGCCCAGGAAGAGCAAGTTCTTCCCTTGCAGACAGCAGAGGGTGGGAGCTTGAGATGGTCAGGCCTGGAAAGTCCACACCAAGTTGCGGTGTGATTCTCCAATGGGGCAAAAGACAGGAGGGAAAATGCTACCTGCAGTGTCTACACCAGGGCTGACCAATTGAACTTGGCAAACCAGACTTCCACCCGGGGGCGGGGGGCGGAGTCTTACCACCACCACTGGCAGCAGCCTTCAGAGAGGCAGGGCTGTGGTGATGACTCCGAGTTGGTTTTCTTGCTTGCTCTTCATTCCTCTACAGTAGAGGCGTCCCACATCGCTGCACCTAGTGGTCCTCGTGGCTCCCTTGGTCCTGCCAGCAGTGTCTGGGACTCCTCCTCTTCCTTCACTGCTCACTTCCTGTCTGTTGACTGCATGACAGGTTAAAGACAGACGTGGCTTCTGCACTCCGGGAGCTCAGACTTCTTGTAGAGAAGTTGCAAGCCAGACAAGGAAGCTGTGGCGCACACTTGCTCGGAGGTCCAGGGCTTCCGAAGACGCACTGTGGTGCTCATGGAGAGGACCCGACTGTGCTGGGCTGGACCATCATGGCCCGTTCAAAGACTTGACAGAAAGGGAGCCACTGGAGCTGGGCCTGTGGTTAAAGTAGACATCTTCTAGGAAGAGGCAGGAAAGGAAGACGATCCAGAAGAAAGAAGGGCTCGAACCAAGGTTGCCAGACACAGAGGACACCGATGCCCGTGCTGTCTGAGAAGAAGCGAGGTGGCTCCTTCCACCAAGGCAGGGGGCCCCCAGAGAAGCTCGGAAATGTTGGGCATGAGGAACGCCTACAAGGACCTTGCCAAGAAATGCCCAGTGACACCGCCAGGATCCTGGAAGAAGCCATCTGGGGACTCAGGGGACAGCACAGAGGTTCTACCTCCATGGGCCTGAAGATGCCCTGGGTTTTGGCAGGTGAGACAGATGCCGCTCGGCCCAGGGCGCCCCCTGCTGGTGGACCCCAGGCCAAGCCCTCCTGCCACTTGGCAGGGCCAACTGCTTAAATCAGAGGCGTGGAATCCGTGAGTCTAGGCATGTGGCTCCAACTGCTCCTCACTGCAGTGGTCTCATTTCTGTTCCTTAAAATCTCCAAACCAGGTAGGTCCTGCTTCCAGGCCTCTGCCCGTGCCCTCCCTGTGGCCCAGTACCTCCTACCCCACATCTGCTTGGCCAGACCTCTCTCATCCTTAAGCTCTCTGCCCAGGTGTCCTTTATCCCAAGAGACCTCGACAGCTTTACATGAAGGGCTCCCTCTGTCAAGGACTGAGTGCATTACCAGAGGTCCCCTGCTTCTGCGCATCGGCAACTCGCTGAAGTGTTGACCCGACACCTACTAAGCACCAGGCACTGTGCTGGTGCAGAGGGTATGATCCCAGGCCGGACAAAGTCACCGCCTCCGGGCACTTCCATTTGCTTGGTGAATGCAAGTCAACAAACATCGGTAATATAGTATCCGGCAGGCCTTGGGCTACGCAGGGAGAGGTCAGCGCAAGCGGATCAGGACAGAGGGAGGCTGCTGTTCTATTTAGCTCAGCTACAGACGCTGTCTCTGAGAAGACCACACCACAGCAGGGCTGTGGCTGCACCGAGGCAGATCTGGGAAGCAGGGCTCCCACTGAGGGCTGGCCACGGCAAAGGCCCTGAGGCAGAGTGTGCTTGGTGAGCTCCAAGGAAAGCAGGTGCCAGGAGGGTTTGCTGGGTGACAGGGCATCAGAAGAAGACTGTGTAGAGGTCCCCGGGCCACTGGCAAAGACCTTTGTTGAATTCCACTTGTCAAAAACAGTCCTCCAGGGTCCCCAGAGGGCTGCAACCTCTCCCCAGTGGTGGAGCAAGTTGCGTGTGTGCCCATCCCCAACAGTCCTGTGTGCCCCTTGCCCCAGTGTGAGTGACAGGGTCTGCGGGGTGGGTCAGCTCATTCCCAGCTCTGCGAACTCTCACTGGGGGATGCTGGCACTGCAGTCCCAACACACACATACACTGGGACCCACTAGACTGAGCCCTTCAACAGGCACTGGAGACACAAGAGGGCTGCTGCACGCCCACAGCTCTTCCGAGGAAGCAAGTGTGCACACTCTGCACAACTGCAGAACCGAGTCACTCAAGGAAGCTCGGGTGCCCCTGGCCCCTTTTCCACCGCCCTCCAGAACTCGCCACTGTTTACCAAGCACAGAAAGAATTCCTGCTGTTTCTTCACTTCCTGGACCCCTCCTCCCCACCTTTTTTCCATGCTGGAGATTGAACCCAGGGCCTTTGCACTGAGCTACATCCCCAAGCCCTTCTTTCATTTTTTGTTTTGAGACAGAATCCCTGTGAGTCACTAAGTTGCCCAGACTGGGCTTGAACTTGCAATCCTCCAGCCTCAGCCTCTCACAGGGCTAGGACCATAGACCCACACCACCAGGCCTGATCAGCTAGAGGTGTCTGACTGTTACATTTCCTGAGTGTCATCCCCTCTGCTGCCACCCAAATGCCACCAAGGTCTTATGAACGTGAAGGGAATGGCTCTTGCTACACCAGCCTCTGCCTCAAGCAAACGCAACGCTTAACTGGAGACCTCAAAGTGGGATGTAGGGAAGAAGAGGCAACACAACAGCAGTTTTTCCAACCAATCAAAATCAAATTATACCTGCACGACATAATTGGAGTTTAATGAGTAGTTTTATGTTTTGCTAATCAAATCACCATATTGATGGGGTTTATCAGCAGAAATACAATGTTAATTACTAAGGAATGATAAAAAATTAATGCACCTCCAAGTGCAGCGTCCCACATTACACAGGGAGAGGCCCGAGTGGACTGGCGGGAAGCTGGTCATCCTTCCCTTTAATGAGTCCAATAGCTGGCGGGCACGGGAGCGAGCACTCCGGCTGGGCAGTGCTGATTTGCCGTTCTCAATTAAACAAGGCTCAGGGCTGGGTGGCATCCATGTGTGCGCACACAAAGCACTCCAAAGCGAGCGAACCCCGCGCCTGAGCCTTCACGGTGGGAAATAAAGCTGTCCATCTGCCGGCGAGATCCCTTCTTGCTGGCATCCACCGTGTTAGAGAGCCACTGTGTTCGAAAGCCCGGACAAGCAGAGCTGCTGAAAAGATTCTCAAAGTCAACACTGACGCTTCGACACTGTCCCACACAAACGAGGTCCTCACATGGCCAAGAGCCTTTCGAATTAATGCGTCACGGGACAGACTAAGAGAGTAGCTATGTGCTTTCTCCCCTCACACCCTGCTGGTGACTCCACAAAGAATCTTCCTGCACGAGAAAGGACACCAGCAGCCAGAGCTCTGCTCCAATTCCTCACCGAGCTACAAAGACACAGATATTTTCCCCTTTGATGCCCATCAAGTGAGAAAGACGGAGTGAGGCACGCTGTCATCGACCAGGAAGAGGAAAAAACAAATAAGGAAAGTGGATTGATTACTCGTTTGCTTTCATTCATTCATTCATTCATAAATGAAGCTAGTTGAAACTTCTCAGAATTTTTTTTTCTCTAAATACTTGGAAATATTCTTTTTTCATTTTCTTCTTTTTTTTTCTCATTTCCAAGTCTTTATTTGCCAACTGAAATGAAAACTGTTCACACATAAAATCATCTGTAGAGAAATGTTCATCGTAGCTTCGTTTGTCATCACCAAAAACTAGAACCAGCCCGTCATCCTTCAGCCAGTGGCCGGACGAACAAACTCACAGCCGCACAATGACAGACAACTCGTGCTTCTCTCTCTCTCTTCGCCACAAAGGCTGCCAATATTCTGACTTGAAACACAAGTTTAATTTTGTGTGTTTGGCAGTTTTTATGACAGAAGACTAATAATGCATTGCAAGGTTGTGTCTGCCTAGTAACCACACATTTTAGAGATTCATCTTTACATTGCATGAAATATTTTTCTAACCAGCTCTGCCAGTGATTCTTAAGCTGATATAGGTTTGGAAATTCTTTTCAAGCAAGCTGAGACTCAGAGAGTGACAGAAACACCCAATGTCACACAGCTGGTTTGCATAAAACTGGGATGAACTCTTCACTCTTCTAACCCACCTTCAAAGCTTTTCATGTGACATCACATTTATTTTTATTTTAAAGAGAAAAAATTTCAAAACAAGATAATTAGAGAGTCACAGTGATCAATACATTGCATAGTGTTATCTTTAAATTAGTTACTCAGAGTACAAGATACAAGCATTTAATTGTCCAAACAATATTAGCACAAACCTTTCTCTTCAATGAACTAAGAGAAATTAGTATAACTATCTTAACTAATACATATACATATACATATACAATTTCTCTCACCTTCTCACACTAGGGAGACAATATAATGTTTACACATGTGAGTTTGATTTATTTCACTTATGAGTATGGTCTCTAGTTGCATTCATTTACCTATAAAAGACTCAAGTCTATCCTTCTTTATGGCTCAGTGGTACTCCATTGTATAAAAAGACCACATCTTTTTAATCCATTCTTCAGCTGATGGGCATTTAGATTGTTTCCAAGATTTAGCTATTACAAATTGTGCTGCTACAAACATGGGTACACATATATCACTGTGGTATGATGTTTTTAATTTTTCTGGAAAGATACCCAGGAGGGAAATAGCTGAGTCAAATGGGACCTCCAATCCTAGTTTTTCTGAGGAATCTCCACACTGATTTCCACAGTAGTTGCACCACTCTACACTCCTAACAGTGGAAAAGTGTTCCTTTTTCCCCACAACCCCTCCAGCATTTGTTATTGGTTGATTTCTTAATACTAGCCATTCTTTCTGGGGTGAGGTAGAGTCTCAGTGTTGTTTTAATTTGCATTTCAAATGACCAGTGATGTTGAACATTTTTCATATACTTACTTGCTATTTGTATTTCTTCATCTGAGAAGTGTGTATTCATCTCAGATGCCCATTTTTGGATAGGGTCTTTAAATTTTGGAGGTCTGATTTTTTTTTTTAGTTCTTTTTATGTTCTTGATAGTAATCCTTTGTCCAAGGAACAGCTGGCAAACATTTTTTCCCATACTGTGAGTTGTCTGTTCACTCTGTTGGTTTCTCTTGCTATGCAAAAGCTTTTCAATAAGATAAGATCCCAGTTGTTGATTCTTTGTGATAGTTCCTGTATGATCAGGGTTTTATTCATAAAGTCTTCACCTACACCAACGTCTTCAAGAGTTTTTACTTATTCTATCTTTCAGAAGATTTAATGTTTCTGTTTTAATGTTTAGATTTTTGATCCATTCTGAATTTAGTTTAGCGCATGGTGAAAGACATAGGTCCAATTTTAATCTTTGGCATGTGCAGAGCCAGTTTTTCCAGTGTCATTTATTAAAGAGGTATCTTTCTTCTAGTGAATGTGTTTGGCACCTTTGTCAAAGAGAAGGTGGCTTAGTATGTCTGGAGTTGTTTCTGCATCTTCTAGTCTATTCCACTGATCTTCAGGTCTCCTTTTTTTGCCAGTACCATGCTGTTTTTATCACAGTGGCTTTATAGTATAATTTCAAGTCAGGGATTGTGATATCCCCTGTTTTGTCTTTGTTGCCCAGGATTGCCTTTGCTATTCTAGGTCTCTTCTTGTTCCAGATGAATTTTAGAATTGCTTTCTCTAATTCTGTGATATATACTATTGGAATTTTTATTGGAATTGCTTTAAATCTGTATAACAGTTTTGGACGTATGGCCATTTTCACTATATTGGTTCTTCCTACCCAAGAACAAGGGATGTCTTTCCATTTTCTAATATCCTCTTCAATCTCCTTTTTCACAGTACTGTAGTTTTCCATGTAGAGGTCTTTTACATCCTTCATCAGACTAATTCTGAGATATTTCATTTTTTTGGATTCTGTTGTGAAAGATATTGTTGCCCTGATTTCTCTCTCAGTCAGTTTGTTATTAGTGTACAAAAAGGTTATTGATTTTTGAGTGGTGACTTTGTATCCTGCTCTGCTACTGAATTTGTTTATTAAATCTATCAGTTTCTAGTGGAGTTTTGGGGGTCTTCTATGTAGAATATCATGTCATGTGCAAATAATGATAATATAACTTCTTCCTTTCCTATCTTTATCCCTTTTATTGCTTTCTCTTGCCTAATTGCTCTGGCTAAAGTTTCCAGGACTGTGTTGAATAAGAGTGGAGACAATGGACATCCTTGTTTCATTCCTGATTTTAGAGAGAAAGCTTTCAACTTTTGTCCATTTAGTATGATGTTGGCTGTTGGTTTGTCATAGATAGCTTTTATAAAATTGAGATAAAGAACATCTATTCCAATTTTCTGTAGGGTTTTTATCATGAATGGGTGCTGGACTTTGTCAAAAGCTTTTTCTGCATCTATTGTGATGATCATATGATTTTTGTCCTTGGCTCTGTTAAAATGGTGTATTACATTTATTGATTTGCGTATGTTGAACTATCCCTGCATCCCTGGGATGAATCCCACTTGGTCTTGGTGTATAATCTTCTTGATAATTTGTTGCATTCTGTTTGCCAGCATCTTATTGAGGATTTTTGCATCTATGTCATTAGGGAAATTGGCCTGTAATTCTCTTTCTTAGTTGGGTCCTTCTCCAGTTTTGGTATCAGGGTAATGCTTGATTCCAGGAATGAATATGGGAGTATTGCTTCCCTTTCAATTTCATTAAAGTGTTTGAGAAGTAGTGATGTTAGGTTTTCTCTAAATTTCTTGTAGAATTCAGAAGTGAATCTGTCAGGGCCTGGGCTTTTTTTTTTTATTGGTAGGTTTTTAATTACATTTTTCATTTCATAGATTGATATTGGTTTATTTAGGATTCTTATACCTTCTTGATTCGACTCTGGTAATTCATACATATCTAGAAATCTGTCTATTTCTTCTGCATTTTCCATCTTATTAAAATACAAGTTTTCAAAGTAGGTATAGATGTTCTTCTGGATTTCTTCAGGGTCTGTTGTGATTTCACCCTTCTCATTCCCAACTGCATGAATTTGAGGGTTTTGTTTTGTTTTTTTTTTTCCTTTTTGTGATAAGGTTGGATAAGGGTTTGTCGATTTTATTTACTCTTTCAAGGAACCAACTTTGATTTATTGATTCTTTGTATCCTTTTTTAGTCTCCAATGTGTTAATTTTTGCTCTGATCTTTATAATTTCCTCCCTCATATAAGCTTTTGACTTAGCCTGCTTTTCTCTTTCTAGAAGTTTGAGGTTTACCATTAAGTTGTTCATATGCACTTGCTCTGTTTTCCTAATGTGGATATTTACTGCTATAAATTTCCCTCTTAGGATTGCTTTCATTGTGTCTCATAAGTTCCAAGATGTTGTATTGTCATTACCATTCAACTGTAAAAACTGTCTAATTTCTTCTTTAGTTTCATCTGTGACCCACTGGTTGTTCAGTAGGGTGCTATTTAATTTCCATGTGTTTATGAAATTCTTATGGTTTCTTTTGCCATAGATTTCCAATTTCATTGCACTATGGTCTGATAATATGCATGGGATAATTTCAGTTCCTTTGCATTTACTTAAGCATGTTCTATGAGCTAGTATTTGGTCTATTTTGGAGAACATACTGCATGCAGCTGAGAAGAATGTGTATTCTAATGTTGTGGGGTGGAACACCCTGTAGACATCTACTAAATCCATTTGTTCAAAAGTCAAACTGCACAGGAAACCCTTCCCAGAATCGACAACTGGGATCTTGTCATGTTAAAAAGTTTTTGCATGTCAAAAGAAATCTCCAACAGAGTGAAAAGAAAGCCCACAAATTGGGAAAAAATTTTAGTTAACTGCCCTTCAGACAAAGGTCTTCTATCTAGAGCATATAAAGAATTAAAAAATATCAGGCCCTCGAAATTCAAAGACCCAATCCAAAAATGGGCATCTGAGATGAAAACACACTTCTCAGCTGAACAAATACGAATGGCAAATAAATACATGAAAAAATGTTCAGCATCATTGGTCATTAGAGAAATGCAAATTAAAACAACTCTGAGATTTCATCTCACTCCAGAAAGAATGGCCA
>RJWT010034076.1:0-13756 GCA_004365215.1 Cuniculus paca
GGATTATTTCAAGTTGTTTTTTGAGATTTTTGGAGGGTTTTTTGGTGCCAGGAATAGAACTCAGGACCTTGCGCTTTGCCAGGCAGGTGTCTGCACCCCTGAGCTAGATCCCCTGCCAACTTCAAGTTTTAAAGGATAATTTAACACTCTTGTAGAAAGAAAAACCAATTGTAGGAGAGAAGGGCAACTCCTCATGGCAGAACTCTAATCCCTTTCCCAAAGTCATTCCCCTCAACCAGTTAGCTGGGATAAACAACACTGAGCAAGCACTTGGCACAGGCACTGCTGTTTCCATACCCACACCACCATTTCCCTTTAAAAGGATCATTTTTCTTAAGGTCAGGACCTCTGGATAAATCCCCTCTCCCTGTATCCCAAACCCCCAGCACCAACCAGACACCCAAAGACCCATCCCCTCCTCACCCATCACCTGCAGATGCCCACCTACTCTTTCTTAGTCACCTCTCCTTCACTGGAAGCCATGTGATCCTTCAAAGAGAACAGATGTTGAGTGAGGCTTAAGGCCAGGCCCTCTCCCCGGGGCTCCGACAGATAATTCACCTTCGACTACACACATTTTTAAATGGCTCCAGAACACCATAAACCAATACAAAGCTTTGAAGCTGTTGGCTTCCACCCTACACACTGAGCTTTACCCTTCTGGACCCAGGCCCTAGAGGGGCAGGAATTAGGGCTTATCTTTAAAATCCCTCAATTTCCATTACCACACTGGTCACACAGTAGGGATTTAATATTTGCGTCAACCAAAAGGAGCAGCACTCTGAATTTACCCTAAAAAGCATGCGGTGAAGGGTTCAGGAGCCAGGCAGACCTGATTCTGAACCCACCTGTTTTGATTATCAAGTTACATGATCGCGAGCAAATGTTGTCAGGCATAAAAGGATAACGAGCACCTACTGCACAAGGATCACATGAGGTGATATAGGGACCTTCTCTGCCATAACCCACATAAACGAAGGTGGTTATTCTGTGTGAGGTGCCAGGGATCAGTGCAGAGATTGCTGAGACAGGCACCATAACAATGAAAACAAAAACAAAGCCTCTGTACCTGACAGAAACAGGTGCTCAAATATGCACAAAACCCCCAGTGCAGGGAGACATACAAAGGAGGCACAGCAGTGAGTAGCCAGGGAGGTTCTGTGGGATGGCAATGTCAGCCCTCTTTCCTCCCAGTAACTGGTAACTGGCACCTGACTCCTGACTGTGGGGTGTGTGAGCTGACTGCCATCTCTGCTGCTCAGAGTGGCCTCTCCTCCAACTCCTTCTTCATGCTGTTGGCCTTCCAGGAAAAGGAACATGCCCCAGGCAACCAGTTCTAAAACCAAATCTTTATTCTCTAATTTGAAAAGGAAGGTAAACAGTTGTTCTGTTTAGATTCAGAAGACAGAACAAGGCCCAACAGGTAGACATGATAGGAAAGCAGATTCAATCATCATAAGGAGGAATTTCTAACAATTAGAATCATCCTACGATAGACCCAGGGCCTCAGTGCTCAGGCAGAGACTGCCATCCACGCGTTGGGAACGCTGCAAAGGAAATGCACCAGGACCTTCCCTTGGGCTGCACCTAAAGGCCAGTCCTTCCCGTAACACAGTGAGCTCTGGATGAAGAAGAGAATCGTCAGGAGGTCAGCAAAACAGCCAGGAAAGCCCTCAGCACCAGCAGGGCTGGGAGATAGAGCCAGACGGGATCTTCGCGGAGGAAGAGGGTGGACTTGCTAACAGCAGATGGTCCTCTCCAAGTCTGGGATTCTATGCAGGGGCAGCAGGGAGGGGGACAGGTAAGAGCAGCCTGACCTCACCTAAGTGCGAAAAAAAGCCCTGTGCTGCCTAAGGAGGCCAGCAAGTTCTCAAAGTGTATCCAGCTGATCCGTTTTCCCTCCCTTCGTGAGTGCTCATTTACTAAGGACTGTTCCACACCTACTTCCAAAAATGACCTGAAGTAACTCATAGTAAAGACTGACATTAAGGCGTTAACACCAGAGGATGGAGCGGCTTCCTTCCCACTGGTGGCTCCTCTAGCCAGGGCTTTAAGGGTAGATGGAGCTGCTATTGCTACGTTTTCAGAGCACAGGACAGTCAAGATGGAACCTTAGGAATGCCAGCTGGACTCTGGGTCCTTTGGCTCTGACAGGGGTTCCCTGCCCACTGGATTGACTCCAGCAGGGCCAGCTCACCTGGCCTCTTCTATCCTTTCTGTGATTCCCACTGTCCCTTCCACCGGCACCCAGGCAGCCGCCTCGGGCCAAGGCCTCACTCCTGTCGTGAAGGTGGCTCCGGGCCTCTCTCAGACATCGTGCTTCTTCTGGTGGGTAAGGAGTCTCTCCTCATCGTCAAAGGTCTGGCCGCAGATGGCACAGCAGAAGGCGCCATCCCGGATGTGGCTCTTGCGGTGGGTGATGAGGTTGGACTTCTGGCTGAAGCTGCGGTCACAGTCAGGGCAGGCATAGGGCCGCTCACCGGTGTGGATGCGCCGGTGGGACACAAGGTTGGACTTCTGGCTGAACGCTTTGCCACACTCGGGACAGACGTAGGGCTTCTCCCCCGTGTGGATGCGCCGGTGTGCGGCCAGATAGGGCTTGTGTCGGAAGGCCTTGCCGCAGTCAGGGCAGACAAAGGGCCGCTCGGGGGCGTGGTCGCGCCGGTGGGCGGCCAGGTGGCTGCCCTGGGAGAAGCGGCGGCCACACTCCTCGCACGCAAAGGGCCGCTCGCCAGAGTGCACTCGCGAGTGTGCCACCAGGTGCGTCTTTTTGCCGAAGTTCTTCCCGCACTCTGCGCAGACGAAGGGCCGCTCGCCGCTGTGCTGCCGCTGGTGAGCGCGAAGGAAGCGCTCGAGGCGGAAGCTGCGCCCACAGTCATCGCAGCTGTATAGGGACGGGGGCGCCTCCGCCTGGTCTCGCGGGAGCTCCAGGGGGACTTCGGGGACAGGCTCCGCCGCAGCCTCCGGAGCAGGCTTCTCAGGGTGTGGCTCCACTGAGGTGTCCGGGGCCAAGGTTGGAACCTGGGGGCTCCCGACACCCGGGGCAGCCTGTGTGCAGCCCTCCGAGCGCTTGTGGATCTTGCTGTGCGACAGCAGGTTGGGTTTGTGCCGGAAGCGGCGGCCGCACTCAGTGCACGGGTAGGGCTTCTCGCCAGTGTGGATGCGCCGGTGCGACGTCAGGTAGGGCTTGTTGGTGAAGCGCTTCCCGCATTCGGGGCACTGGTGCGGCCGCTCGCCTGTGTGTACTCGGCGGTGGGCGATCAGGTTGGGCTTGTGGCGAAAGCGCTTGCCGCAGCAGGCACACTGGAAGGGCCGGTCCACCGCGTCTCCGCCGGGCCTGGGAGCTGTCACTGCTGGGCGTCCTCGGGGCCTTGGGCCCAGGGCCTTGGCTGCTGCCTCCTCCAGCGCCTCGGCCACATGCACCCGCTTGTGAGCAACCAGCTGGTCCCACTGGGCAAAGCTCCTGCCACAGTTGCCGCAGATGAAGGGCCGGGCATCAGGGGCAGGAGGGTGGCGCTTCCGCAGATGGGCTCGGAGCTGCTTTTGTCTCCAGAAGCGTCTCTCACATTCCGGGCAAGCAATGGGTCGCTTTGCAACCAAGTGGGCCTGCAGATGCAAAACCAGGGCCACCCAGCCTCGGAAACTCTGCCCACAGAGGTGGCAGGTGAAGCCCAGGTCTGAGGTGGCAGCGGCATGAACCTGGCGGTGCAGAGCTAAGAATGGGGCATGGCGGAAGCGTCGCCCACACTCAGGACAGGGCAGGGGCAGCCGGGCCTGGCACTGTCGGGTGTGAAGCCATAAGGCCACCCAGGTCGGGAAGTGCCTTCGACAGTGGGCACAGCGATGGCCCTTGCCAGGGGCTTGGCCACCTGGTTGGACCACTAGCGTGCCGTGGTGCCTCAGCCTGCTGGACTCCTTCTCCAGGGTCTGGGGCGACTCCTGGGATGGCCCAGAAAGGAGTCGAGGCGGGGCTGGGCCCATGGCCATGGAGCCCCTGCAGCGCTGTTCCAGCATGGGTTCTTCCTCTGCTGGGGGTGGAAAAACAGAGTCACTCCGGGACGGCCAGCTCCCCTCCCTGCTCCAGCGCGCTGAGAGCAGCTTACCCTGCACGAACTCCCAGGGCCTATGCTCCTAATCTAGGCCATCCTACTGCCTTGTGTGTTAAATATTATTTTAGTCTTGAGATAACATTTCAAAAATGTGTCTCATATATGCATTGCCCTGAAAATGCAGAGAGGAGCCTTTGACACTCCTCATAGCAGCTAACCCAGTGTTGGCTGCACTAACATCCTGGCCACAGAACTCACGGGAAAACATGCTCTCACATCTCCCTACAGTGTCTCGGGCTTTTGCAAGGATTCCCTGTTGCCCTGTGTGTGTGCCTGTATGTGCCTATTACCACATCTCAGTGCATAGCAGCCTGGTGAGGCTGGCAGAGCAGATACTGAGCTCCCTGCCTGACAGATGAAGCAAATGGGAGGCATCAAAGGCAACAGTAAACCAAAAACAGAACCAAGATTGGGGCACAGCTCTTCTACGCCCCCCAGGCCAGTGCTCTTTCCTCTAAACACCTGGGTTTACACAGATCTGGCAAAAATTGCTAACCTCTTTCATTCCTGCCACCCCACAGAAGGGACACTTTCAGCCTCACCGGTCTCAGGGTCACAGCCTAGAGTGTGAATAAGAACAGCCTCTCTGGGGGATGGGGGGGAGGCTTGGCACCCCTCCCAGCACTGCCAGCAGGGCACCGCCTGTCCAGACTGCCCACATTCTGCCCGACTGCCCTCCTCCACCCACCCGCAATTAGGTGAACGCAGAAGCAAACTGTCTTGAATCCAATAACACCTACTGCCTGCTGCCCCGGGGGCCCCAATCCTTGGCTTTGCCTCTTTTGGGGTGCCGCGGATTCCTGGGGCAAATGAAGGGGAAGGGAAAATGAGATTGGAATCTCCGTCCCTTGCCTGATCCTGCCCCAACCTGGCCAAGGGCTGCCCCTCATTCACCTCCTCCACAGAATGAGGGCCCGAGTAGCACTCCTGAGGGACTCGTGCGCCTGCTCACAGGTGCCAGGCAGACACATCCTCCTGCATTCCCTACAGCCTGTTCTCCTGAGGGAACGCTGACATGACTCATCCCCAGGGACTGAGTGCAGGGAAGATCCCCCAGACATGGAAAGGGATCCTTACACACACACAAGCACACACGCGCCCTTTCCCTGTGCCAGGATCCGAAGAGTAGGGGTTTGCTGGGCCATGGGTGCTTTGGGAACACAACAAAGCCAGACTCTACCCTGGAGACTGCAGAGCTGGGGATGAGGCTTTCTCCAGCTCCTCCTGGGGATGTTCCTGAGGATACTTCTGCGGCTGCAGCGCCTGCTTCGACCCACACTCCGATAGCCCCCGGATGTTAGAGAAAACTGCAGCAATAAAGACACCCCTACCCCCATGGCACAGTCAGACCTCTGGACGCAGAGAGGCCAGCCTTACCTGCGGGAAGGGGAGAGAAAACACGTGTGAGGCTCTGCGCTCCCGGAGGGCGGTCATCTTTGTGTCACCTGCCCAACCCTCCCCCCAAGAAGCTGCGCGCTCCGGCCTTTAAGCCTGGCAGAGTGACCTTAATGGAGACTGGCTTCATAACTAAACGCGGCCCTCCGTAAAGGAACCACACTGCTGCACTTGGGAGTCACCTTCCTTGGTAAGGTCAGCACGAATTCTCCATTCCCCAGGGTCTTTTCCTGTGGCCAATGGCCGGCCTATGGCAGTAACTTCGGGATCCCGGTTGGCTCTCCTTCCCCGACTCTGCTCCCAGTGGGAATTCCAGGGGTCTGCGCAGGGCACGCCAGCGTGACCGGGGCTCGGCTAGAATCCCCTTCGACATCTTGGATGGCTGAGGGTGGCTGGCGGCCCACACCCCCCTTTTGTATTGGCGCGTGTCCATCGTCTGCGGGCACACGGGTCCCGCTCCTGCGAGGAGCAGTTCGGGGTCCCACGCACGGCGCAGCCCGCGGAGCCTGTGCGCAGGTGCGCGCGACCCCCCGCCGCGCCCCCCACCCACAGCCGCGCACCTCGCGGTCACGCGCCCCGCAGGCGGAGCCGCCCTCGCGGTGCCCCCGCAGCCCCGTACCTCTCCCGCGGGCCGTGCCGGGGCGCGGCGCCCGTCCATGGAGCCCAAGGCCGGCCTCCGCGGCCCGCTCCCCGCCCCGCCGCGGCGACAGCGGCAGGTTCGAGTTCAAACAGCCAGGCCCGTCTCTAACCTCCCCCCGCCGGGTTCCCAGCGCCACGTGACTACAGGAGCTGCCGAGGGTCATTCGCCGGCTCGGCGGCCGCGGCCTGGGGGCGGGGCGGCCGGGTCATCAGTGCAGCTACTGTTATTGCTGCCGGGCTACCCCTGCGAGCGCCCGGCGGGGGCCTGGCTTCGTCGCCATGGCGACCCTTGCTAGGTTTCTAATATGGGCCAGAGCTCAAGTTTCTCGATCCTTTGTCCCTGCAGAGGACGTGCGCCGGCAGGCGACCACGTGGCCCGCCTGTGGCTCCTGGGTCCGGCGCCTACGCACGGGTTGGTTAGAGGCTCTGAGGCTGCGGGCGCCGCGTCGCGCCTCTGGCTATTCCCAGGATACGCGCAGGGCGCGCACTGGATGGCCACAGCGCACCTGAAATCTGCTGCTTCGCGCGCTCCAAAGTGGAGACTGGAAGGGCTCAACCCTGTGGACTTTGGAAGTATGGACCTCGAGTTCAAAAACTAAGCAAGGACAGAAGTTGCCCGGCTCCGCATGGCTGAAGGCCAGGAGCGCGCTGGTCGACGGCCGAGGGGCCATTAGCGCGCGGAGGTCACTGTGCCTGGCGACGCGCGCAGCCAGGGTGGTGTCTGCCCAGGCAGGTGCGAGCCTGCGCCTGGACTCGGTGACTCACGTTAGCAGGTGGCTGGGCTTTGCTGGGGTTTCTAGGCTATTACATTTTCATGTCCTTTCATGCTTTCAACAAAGGCAATTCTTGAGTTGTACAATTATTTGAAAAACACTTTTCACATCTCTTGCATAAATAGGAAACGGGAGCATCATGATCTACTTTTACCTAGAATGAATTATATTTGATATTTTGGCATGTGACCTCCAGTGTTTTTATTATACATATCCATTTCATCCTTGGCATAATCGGGGAAATGCCTTGTAAAAAAATACATTCTGCCTTTTTCATTTAAGTCAGTATTGTGAAATTTTTCCCACTTTGTTAACTACTTTACAACATGATTCTTAATGGCTGCACAAATATACAAATAGAAATTTTTTCAATGCAGAAGATAGAACCTAGAACCTTTACACTGAACTACATCCCAACCTTTAAAATTTTTGTTTGTTTATAGACAGGCACTTGCTAAATTGCCCAGGCTGGGCTTGAACTTGAAATCTTTCTGTCTCAGCCTTCCAGAGTACTGGAGTTACAGGCATGTGCCACGATACAACTTCCTTGGTAAGGTCAGCACGAAAAAATTTTCATTGCACACACCCAATTTCAAAATTCAGGAAGTAGAAAACTGATGGCTTAAAAACAAGGTATATTTTAAAATATTTTCTAAATTATCTTCCAGGAAAATGTTTTAGTTTTTTCCGGAGCCATGACCATTTTTCTGTAGCCCTGACAACACAAGCTGTTTTTTCAAATCTGATTAACATGGCTGTTTCTCACTATTTTGATATTCCTTGTAATACTTAGCTATATTGTTTTTTTTCACACGGTTATTGCCAGTTTGTGTTGTCTCTTTATGGATTTGTTTTTGTCTCTTTGCCTGGTCTCCTGGTTGCCTGTTTTAAAAGTTGAGAAACTGGTTTTATTCAGGAGCATACATAAAGTAACGGTATTAGCTACTCATCATGTATGTTGTAAACATTTTCCCTCAGATTGCATTTTTAACTTTTGGGTTTTTTTTGTTTGTTTTGTTTTGTTTTTTGGAAGTGAGAAATTTTTTGTTTTATGTGCTGAAACCTGACAGTCTTTTATGATGTTTGTCTTTAGATTTATGTATAGAGAGGCCATATCCACCCCAAATTACTGTTTATGTTTGTAGTTTTATCACAGAATGTAAGTTTTATTACCTAGTAGTTTAAGTATTACACTCAGGAAAGACTGTTTTGTTTTCATTTGTTTTTCAAAACTTCTTGGCTAGAACCACTCATTTATTCTTCCAAATGAACTTTAGAGTTTCTTGTCAATATTTTTAAAATCCTGTTGGCATTTGAGAGAATGAAGATTTGTGCCTCTCCATTTATTCAGGTCTTATTTTACCTTTTACAATCAAGTTGTTATTTGGACATTAAATGTGTATGTTTTATACTTTTCATAAAAGTAAACTCACAAACATTAAAAAAAAAAACTTTGTCATATAGTTTGGAGCTTAGAGAAAATATGGTCACAGCATATTGTAGAACATATGTCCAGTTTGGAGATTACACAAGAATGAGTTTTTCTACCAAAAGTGCAATGAAAAGATCCTTGAATTTTTACCTGAATGCTTTGTCAAAATAATCTTTAGGGTGTCTTTATTTTGTGCCAGGCATGGTGATCAACTCCTCAAACACTTTATTTAGTTATTTATTTATTTATTTAGTGGTCCTGAGGGTTGAACTCAGGGTCTTCACACTAAGCAACATCCCCAGACCTTTTTTCATTTTTTTTATTTTGACACAGGTCTTGCTAAATCGTTAAGCTGCGGAGGCTGGGCTCAAATTTGTAATCCTTGTGCCTTAGCCTCCCAGAGGATCACAGGTGTGGGCCACCATGCCCAGCACACATCTCATTTAATTCTCTCAACAACTTTATGAAACATACTTGTCTGGTCCTCTTGTTACAAATGAAACAAGACTTAGAGACCTTGAGGCATTTACCTAAGGCCACGCAGCTACATGGTGGCAGATTTGAATCTGATTGATGCCACTCATGTCCTCGCTGTTAACCACTGTGGTCGTAGCATGGGGAAAACACCATGTCCCAGCCCAGCACAGACTAAGGGTGAAATGCCTTTGGTGAGGCACACTTCGATGCTACTTGGTCTACTTGATTCCTGCCTTCCTGCAGGAGCCCTGTAGGGGAATTCCCATCTTAGAGAGACATTCTCATGGTCTCTCTCAGCAGAAAGTTTCTTTACTTAACGCACTAAACTCCTCCTCTCCCCCAGCCCCTACTAGAAAAATTATCTCCTCTCCTAGTGAGGAGCCAAACACCTGCTGTAACTTCCTCTTTGGCCTCAGCATAGGAAATGAGGATAACTGCCTGGCCATGCAGGGAGGAAATGGGTCACGAGGAAGTTGTGGAGGGTCCCCTGAGGCTTCCTGTGCCACCCACAGAGTTAAAACGTTGGTATGTCTCAGAGACAGGTGTAGGGAGGGATGGGCCGACAACCATTCAAATGGCCAAGAGACTGTTTCAGCTTTTGATACACTTCCTGGAGAAAGAGAGGGCTGGGCAGGGTAGGGCTCTGTCTTTCTCATTGCTAGGATGAAATACTCAACACCCACAAGTTGAAATGAAATGAAGAGAAGGCTATTGTGGCTCACAGTTGGTAGAGGTTTCAGTCCATAGACAGCTGGCTCCAAGGCAGGCACCCTGACAGAGGAGCACGGGGGAGGAGAAGCTGCTCGAGGCATGGTGGACAGGAAGCAGAAAGAGAGATCAAAGGAAGAAGAGAGAGATAGACCCTCCCAGGCCATGCCCACATGACCCACTCCCTCCAACCAGGCTTTACCTCCCAACGTCACACCAGCAATAAACCCATCTGTGGACTAACCCAGTGCCACACACCCACGCTTCAGTCATAGCCCAAAAGCTCCATAATGAGTGCACGAGGCTTTGGGGGACATCTAATATAATAACAGGAGCCTACTTGGTAACAAAAGTTGATAGGGCCCCTGGGTACATCTGTCTTCTCCTCCGACAGAGCCTGGTCCCCTTCTTGGGTTAGATGGCTGGGGCATGGCAGTGTCACCAGAGTGTTGTGTAGAAGTAGCCCTCCATCTGGAACAGACTGCACCCACTTCTTATAAGTATACAGTCCCAGCCTTCCCCACAGAACTTATACATCCACCAAATATTTAATCAGTGCCCACCATCTGTCACTCTATCAAGTGCTGAGCCTCATCGTGACCCCACAGAAATGGTCCGTGCTGTTTTCCATGAGAAAAGACATGGAGAGGCTTTTAACTCTAGTTTAGCATTGGAAATAACTCTCAGCTTAGTACTTAATGCAAAATAAAACCAAATGCTTGTTGGTTTTTGAGTGGGTGACTGGCAAAAGGCTGGAGGAGACTGGAGAGCAGGAGAGGATATGCTTGTGCCAGGTGTTTGCAGACAGTTCAAGGGGCGATAGCAGCACATCCCAACTGCTTTGCATGAAGGACAAATCTGGGAGTGCCTCACGCAGGCGATAGTCTCACGGAATGCTGTGCACAACCCTACAAGATAGATGACACCAACAGAAACAGCAGGGGACGCCAGAATATGTTACCCAAAAGCATGAGGGATTGTTGCGATAAAAACAACGGAAGAAGTAGATGCAAGTCAGACATGGTAGTGCACGTCTGTAATCCCAGCACCTTGGGAGGCTGAAACAGGAAGGTCATAAATTGGAGGCCTGTCTAGTCAACTTTGCAAGAACCTATCCCCCAAAATGGAAGAGGGTTGGGAATGAAGTGCAGCACAAAGGCCTTGGGTCAATTCTCAGTACTGCGAGAAGAAAAAGGAGGGGAAGGAGGAGGATTAGGAAGAGGAAGACAACAAGGACGAGGAAGATGAGAAGGATGAGGGGGCGAACTCTGTGCCCTCACTGGCCTCAAAGCAGACTAAGTATCTGGAAAGACAAACACACCAGGGAGAATGAAGATGAGACAGTGAAAGCAGTGCCACTGGGCCCTCGCCAGCCTGGAGATGGTACCAGGAAACCCTGCATGGACAAGCTGTACTCACCTGCCTTCCTCTGCCAGTCATTTACCTTTCCGTGAGTTGCCACCGCTCTGAGCACTCAAGTCATTTTCCTTTGCTTGTCACTTACCTTAAATTCATTGTACTTTGTTGAAGATGCCAGTTAGCTGGAATTCAAAGCCACCTCTCTGAGAACTGTTCATGCTCTGGATGCCTCTGGAGTCTGTGTGAAATGCACATGATAACAAACTTCTGTCTTTCTGTGCTTCATCTGCCTTACATTCTGGGGTCTACTCCAACCTGTGAGAGAACTGCCTCTGGCATTCTCTGCAGATCAAAGAAAACCTTTACTATGGATTGGGGTGTAGCTCAGTGGTGCAGTGCTTGACTGGCAGGTGCAAGGCCTTGGGTTCGAGTCCCAGAACTTCAAAGAGGAAAACAAAATCTACAGAGAAGTGCAACTACAACTGAATGTGATCTGTCCCCTCCAAAACTCATGTTGAGATATGTTTGGCACAATGGCGATTAGAGCATTAAGAGGGATTAAGGCCTCTCCTTCAGGAGTGGCTTTGTTCTCACAAGAGCAGGTCGTTACAAAGCAAGAGTAATGACTCTGCCTTCTGCCCTTTGGATGCCCACCACGTGATGGAATAGCACAAGGCCCTTCCCAGACTTCGCCACCGAGTCCTGGGCTTCTGGCCTCCAGAACCTCGAGCCAGAGTAGACCCCTGTCCTTTATAAATTTCAAGGCATAGGTATCTGGTTCTAATAACAGAAAAGACTAAGACAGCTGCTGTCCGAGGTTTATGTCTGGGGTACCAGGGAGCTTGCTAAATGCTATGGAAATTTTTCAGGAAAAGATCAAAGCATTCCTAGTACTGCAGTCCTAAAAATGTCCTTAAATGCATGAAAATGTGCATACTGTATGGCAAAGCCAGAGGCCATGAAAGAAGCTCTTGGCAGGAGGAAATAAGATGTCAGCCCCCGTGACCCTGTGGCGCAAGCAACAAGGCGCTTTTCTACTACATATCTAGTTCCCAGGTCTAAGTTGAAAAGAAAAAGAATACAGTTGGTAAAAAGGACACCAGGCAGACAGCTCAGGTTTCCTGCAGAGGAAACAGCTATATGCGGGTGCCTTGAAGGTAAGAAGCTCCTCTGCTGCCACTCTGGTCACCACTCACTGCCACCTGGCCAGCTGCGGCCTCTGTTGCAGGGTCTTTCACAGCTGCAGCTCAGTCTCCTTTCCTCTGCCCTGGCCCATGGATGCCAACCTTAATGAGCTTGACCCTTTCACACATGCAGAGATCTGATGCTTTCCCTACTTAGTGGACTCTGACATTCTGAATGGCATCTAAACTACCACCACAGCCTGTGAGGCTCCACCTGGCCTGGCTGCATCTGCCGCCCTCAGTCAGTCTCTGTCATCCCTCATTCCTGCTGGACACTGCCCCAGGCATGGTCAGCATTTGCCACTGTCATCTGCCCTAGGTCTCTTCTGGATCATCGAGGGCCTCAGCCTTCCCTGGAGTCACATTTTGGTTCAAGTCTCCAGCACCCACTTGAATGAGACTCCCAGAGCTGCTGTCACCAACCACCACCAGCTTGGTGGCCTAACCCAGCCTACACTTACCCACATGAAGATCTGGAGCTTGGGTGTCCAGGGTCAAGTTCACTAGGCCAAAATCAAGGTGTCTGCTGGGCTTTGCTTCCCCAGAGACTTGGGGAGGGTCTGCGCCCTCCCCTTTTTTGCTTCTAGAGCTTCGATGTTGACCTGCTTGGCACACAGCCCTACTGGATACAATGCCAGCAATGTAGTGTCCTACTTCACCTGTCATTGTGAGTCTGTTGCCTTTGAATGTCCCTTTGTCCTCACTTATAAAGACTTGTGATTGCAGGCAGGGCCCACTTGCATCATCCAAGATAACAGTAAAAGCAAATATGGTATGGTTTATATCTGGATGTCCTCCCCAAAGCCTCATGTGCTCATAATAGGGCTTTGGGGAGGTGACTGGAACATGGATGCATGGTAGTGAATTAGTCCACTGATGGGTTTATTGCTTATGGGTATGATGTTGGGAGGTGCAGCCTGACTGGAGGAGGTGGGTCACTGTGGGTGTGGCTTGGAAGGTATGTATCCCTCCTCCTCCCTCGATCTGTCTCTGCTTCCTGCCACTATGCCATGAGCTGTTCCTTCTCTGTAGTGCCCCTGTCAGGTTGTCCGCCTTGGAGCCAGCTGACTATGAAATGAAAGTTCTACCAACTGTGAGCCACAGTAAACCTCTCTTCCTTTAACTTGTAGTTGGTGGGAATTTTGTCCCAGCATTGAGAAAGTAACTAAGACAAAATATAAAGGAAAGTTTTGATTCTCCTCATTGTAAAAAAGGAAGGACTCCCCTATGGCTAGCTTCTTTGGTTAGAGTCTTTACTTATAACCCTGAACTTTTCTCTGTCCATGTGTGAGGTATGTAAACGCTTTTAAAGCTAAATAAGACTTGCCAGAGTTATAATCTAGGACTATCTTACTGGAAGCCTGGGTGCCAACTCCTGGAGATGTAATCATCAAGAAAGGTGGAAGAAGGTCTGGGGATCTAGCTCAGCGGTCTAAGCGCCTGCCCGGCAAGCACAAGGTCATGAGTTCAATCCCCGGTGCCGAAAAAAAAAAAAAAAAAAAAGAAAGGTGGAAGAGGCCAGGCATGGTGATGCACTCCTGTAAGCCCAGCACTCGGGAGGCTGAGGCAGGAGGGTCACAGAGTGTTGGAGGCCAGCATGGGCTATGCAGTGAGCTGAAGACCAGCCTGAACTACATAAGGAGACCTTGTCTCTATAATAACAATGGCAGACCAGAGTCT
>RJWT010034077.1:0-13759 GCA_004365215.1 Cuniculus paca
ATGTGTTGTTTCTGAGACCAGGGCATGTGACAGGTGCAGCTTCAGCTCTGTGCCATCTGACCCATGGAAATCTCTGTCAAGGCCCTTCTGCTCCTGCTCCTGCTTATTAGCTGAACTCTTCTTTGCCTCCTTTTTCCCATCCTTTCTCGGAGGCTGGCCAGATTCTCCTCTATGCTTTTCACTTAGCACAGTGTCTAAAGAGCTATCATGTTTCACTCACACTTGGATTATATAAATACTGGTCTTCGCTTTTTTTATAATTGTTTTGAATTAGCAGCATTTTTTAATCCCAGAAAATGCCCTTACTTTCATTTTCTACCTATTGTGAATCTGTAGAAAAGGTTTGCTAACTAAAGAAAAGATATTATTATGTGTATGAGAGTGTTTTAGCTACCTAAAGTAACAAATTGTTTTCATTAGCATGAAAGCATTCATTGTACAGAGAGTAGCAATTCAAAGAATTGTTCCTCTGTTTCAATCGGTTCCCAGAAGTCTTCTATATGGTGGTTTATTGGGTTAGTTATGATACAATAGGAAACAAATGAAATGGTTTATAATAATATTATCTAATTTGAACCATTAAGTAATTCTGAGTGTTCTCTTTCTAATCAGGCACAATAAGATTTAGTAATATTTTGTAGTTTAAAGTTACAGGCTTATTTTAATTTTCACATACAACGTTTAAGAGAAAGGAAGCTAAGTCCTTCTGAAAATAGATCACGGAAGAATCTTTAAGAACACAAATGTGTTGTAATCCCTGACTTGATATTTTGCATTTTCTCATTTTCTTGCATTCTTTCCCAGACATCAAAGTGTCTAGGCATAGAAATAGCTGTAAAAAGGACATAAGGGATAGAGTTGACATAATACATATAATGTATAGTTTCACTTGACTCTGGGAGGAAAAAAAATCTCTTAAAATAGATTCTCAGCTGAATAAATTTAGCCCTAAAGTTGTCCACATGTGAACAGAGAATTGACTTTTGAATTAGATCCACAAGAAAAATAGAAAAAAAAATTAAAAGAGATATAAGTCATGTTTGGTCCAGACTTTACAGAAATTACATTAAAATCTGAGGAACATGCACAAGCAGAGACAAGTTCTTGATTTTTAGCTAGCTAGGTATCTGTTCTCTGCTAACTTGGTTAACTGTTATTTTGAAGTGGCTGTTTCCTACTTCAAAGAATCATTACATCTTTCTCCTAGGAAGATCATTTAGACAGGAGGATTTTATCTGGTGTTAGGAGTATGTGTGGAGGTTGCTTTGTAAATTACAGAAGTGAGCTGCTAGTTGATGTGCTGAGAACTCTTTGCTGGCACCCGTGATGCAGTCCATTTCTCAGATCATTCTCCCCATCAACTACCTATATTCAATTGGATTTTACTCTTGCCAGCTCATGCTGTTGCATATATATTTTATTTCCCATATTTTTAATATAACATTCACAATTTTTTTTCAAAAGGAAAGTTGTAGATACCTAAAAAAGAAAAGGAATTAGAAAATAAAGAGAAAAAATTGCATTGAACAATTATAATTATCTATATAATCTATATTTGTTTCCCACTCCTCTCAATTTATTTCCCAAAGTTGTAAACATTTCTGTCTTTCCTAGATTTGTAAACTTTTGGAGATTGCTTTTCATCTGCTGGTCGTCTGCATCACTCTTATAAACAAATTAAGGGATGATTTTGATTGGAAAGAACATTTTCTCATAAATTATGAAGATAGCAAAGTTTTTCTTGGTCTTCAATTAGATGAGAATATTTAGATTGCTAACCTCAGGTCAGAAAAACACAAGGCCCATTAATAGAAATAGTTGATAATGTCACTGTGATATCTGTGTGATAGAATGGAAACCACTATTAGGTTCTTTAGGAATTATGTTATTTGAAGCAAATAAGTGTCTAAATTTTCAAGTTATTAAAAAAATCAAGTTATTAATGTTTAGCAGATGCTTCAAATGTCATTTTGGCAAAGGACAGTATTTAGATTGAGGACATGTTTTCTTATATTTAGACCATTTCTGTAGTGATCACCTTTCTCCTGTGTTGGAAGGAATTCAGACTTTCAGTTCCTATAAAATCTCCAATCATATGATCAGCATCATAAACTATTAATAGTCAACAGAAAAAAAGAAAAGCAGTTTTATGACTGAGCCACATTTTAAATCTATGCTAAATGTAGAAAATATAGAAATATAGAAAATACATATTGAAATGTATAGATTTGCACATTTAAATATATAGAAATATAGAGTGTATAGAAATAAATATGGAAAATGTGTATTCATGGTATGCCACTAATTTGATTTAATTTTTCCTTTTTATTTGTTTATTTTTTAAACAGAGTTGTTTTGGAATTCTGCCTCCTTCAATACTGAGGCTTCCTACCTTCACTTTCCGACTTTCCATGGCGAACTTAGTGCGGATGTGTCTTTCTTTTTTAAGACAACAGCTTTATCAGGGGTATTTTTAGAGAACCTGGGAATTACTGACTTTATACGAATAGAGCTACGCTGTAAGTCTCCTTTCCAGAGAAGTTTGGGTGGAGGGTTTTCTATGATTTAGTAGTAAATTCTTTTACCAATTTTTAAATATTATGTTTCTGCATTATTAGTTGAATCTTTTCATTGTGTCCCTTTGAAAATGTTGTATAATATCACTTCACTATTTTTTAAGAAAATAATGTGACACTTAGTGTTTGATAATTTGGGACAATTATTGGTATTTTCTACAGGCAATTTAAAGTGAGTTTAAATTGAAATAATTAACATTGAAAAAAACTCTTGGTAATTAAAAATTAATTTGATAGATTCCTGGGCTGCTATTGATATCTTAATATCAAAGGTATACTATAACTATCAAATACATATTACTTGCTTTTTAATTATAAAAACTTCGATATGGTAGCATATACCTGTAATCCCAGAAATCAGGAGGCTGAAGCAGGGGGATTGCTGTGAGTTTGAGGTCAGACTGGGCCACATAGTGAGTTCAAGGCCAGCTCGAACTACATAGTGAGGCCCCGTGTTAAAACAAAACAAAACAAAACAAAACATGCATGTCTTTATTTATATGTCTGTCTGTCTGTCTATCTATCTTGAATTTTGATTCATTGAGACAGTTATTTTACACCAAATGCAGATGTTATTTAGCTTTCAGTGCCTGGCAAATAATTTGACTCTTTACCAGTAGGAAAAAATTAAGTCAGAGGATGAATTTCTTAAAATCTAAATATCTTATCAAGTTTCTCATCTCACATCAGAAGACCTATTTCTGTATGAATATTACTGTCTCCTTGAATGTAAACTATACGTTTGTCTCTATATTCAGTGGCTGTTATGCAGTGGTGCCATTCCTAATTGCATGGCCTGCTCAGCTGCCATGAAAACTCACTCAGATTATCTGCATGTTTTATTTTTCCAGCTCCGACAATAGTGACCTTTTCATTTGATGTGGGAAACGGGCCTTTCGAAATCTCTGTGCGGTCACCCACTCAATTCAATGACAACCAGTGGCATCATGTTAGGGTCGAAAGGAACATGAAAGAGGCCTCCATTCAGGTTGACCAGCTGTCACCAAAAATCCAGGCTGCTCCGGCCGATGGTCATGTCCTTCTCCAGCTCAACAGTCAGCTCTTTGTGGGTGAGTTCTTTTCATAAGCCATTTGATTGTGTTAGGCAAGAGTGGAAATAGGCTAGAATAAGATAAAACCAACTATACAAATAATGATAATAGTAACAAAGGGCAGCAGTAACAAAACATCATTTATTAGAAATCCACATTCCAGACTGGGCCAGGAATTTTACTTCACCCTCATAGTCAACCTGTACAATAAGGATTATCCTCAGTGAACAGATGGGGTAACTGAGGCTCAGAGGTTGGTTTGCCTTCAGAAATCCTTCCAGCAAATGAGATTCAAATTTGTATGTGGCAAATTCCTAAACCCACACACTGCATACTTAGTATTACAGATTACACACTGCGTATTTCATTAGTGTTTCTGGTATGACATTGGAAATGTTTATCTCTGTTCCTGGGACTGAGCAATCCTTCTTGTAATTCCAGCCAATGTCAACCAGTGATTCCCTCGTCTTTTCCATAAGAAGGATGCTCTGTTTGTATGCTCTTTTGTCCTCAGCATCAAACACAGGCTACTATGCGGGATGGAGGAGCTAAGTGTTGAATGTATGACCTAACCAGTTTTACCAATTCCTCTGCTAATTTCTCTAATTTTTTTCTGTTTTTCTCCTATATCCCCATCACCTACTTCATATTGATCCATTTTGTTTCCAGAATCCATTCACTTGGCATTCATGGACTTGCTAGTGGAATTTTCCTGAATGTGTTTGTTTTCTTTTGCATCTTTGCTAATTATCTTATAGAACTTATAAACCATGGCATTCAAGGAATTATGCCTTATTTGATCATTACCTATACATTTTAATGTATATAAGGGCACAGAAATTCTATAAAGAAGGATAAATTATGAATTATCAAAAATCATATTTCAAATATTTTTCAAGTGTTTTATTTATACAGAATTCATTAGCTCCTCTATTATACATTCTGATGCCTAATAATCTCTTATTAGCCCTCTCAAATCACTGCAAAGGATGAAACTTGTTTGTATGTCCAGGAAGTTCAAGACATATTTAGGACATCTAATGAAATTCTATAATCATTACTATTTCTCAACAGATAGTTAATGAATACTTTCTATGACTAAGGCACTACCCAAGACTTTCTAATCATGATCTTGAGGCCACTCAGTGACTTATTGGAGGATATAGAAATAATAATGAATACTTAGGAAGGAATATATAACTTTTCTCTTAATGCCATGCTAGAATCTCAGTCAGGAAAATGACATAGATATTTTTTGAATTCCAAAAAATGAGAGATGGACACAACAAAAGGTATGGCAATTTAAAATCTGTCAGTAGCTTGGAAATAGCCTTACTATTCTTGGAAATTGAGAGGGCTGAAATTGTCCTCGAATTTTTCAGTGAAATATGCTGCAGTTTGCCTGTAGATGACCTTTTATCCTTGATATGAATTTCAACTTCATAGAGATGAAGTCACTATATATTGTGTCTGATAGGAATCCTGGCCTTAATTTGATTTCAGGTGGCTATAATGAAGTACCAGTATGACATCAGAAAACTGCTTTAGAGCAGGTGTGAGTCTTTTGCCATCAATCATGTGCTATAATTTGAATAAGGATCAAAGAGGTTTCATCTTTATTGAGGCAATTAGTCAGGCCTTTGACATCTCCATATGTGTTCAGCTTTAAGAGTGACTGTGTCACTTGAAAGTTTTAAAAACCAAAATTTTGATTATGTTTAAGTCAAAGTCAGAGAAAATTAACAGGAAAAGAGAGAAAAAATATCTCTGATAAAAACTGACACATCTATTAACAGAGATCTGTGTGGTGTTTCTTCCTTCCTACTTACAGGTATCTGAATAAGTTGACATGATGCTGTGTAGTGATACTAAAGGAGTCACAAAATAAAAGACTTCAATCTTGGGTAGAACAGCTCATGGCTATCAAAAGTCCACCTAGGAGACTTGTTTTAATCTTTATTTCTATTACAGAGTGGATTATCATCTCTGGAAAGGGCCTCAAATTAATGAAACGGTGCTTACAAGAAAAAGTATTAAATTACCAACTTACGAAATTACTATCAAACAAATGAGAATTGTTTTTCTTAAGTTTTTAGATAAAGAGAATTTTTTCCTACAGGCAGGCCCCATGAAATACAAGTTATAATTAAAAAGGTTACAGTGAATTAGAGCACAGTGGGTGAGAAACTACTAAAAACTCAGCAGTAATTAGAGCTAATTTAATGGAGCACTTACTATGACCAAAAAATTCTCTCCCTTCCTAGGAGTCAAAGAGTCAAAACATAGCTAATATTGACAAATGATATGAGAAAATTGTATATATATATATATATATATATATATATATATATACACACACACACACACATAAATATGTATATTTGGATAGCAATGAAGGCTATAAAGTAAAAAGTAGAGTGAGAAGTCAGGAGATAATTTGAGCTGGGAGCTTCCAGTTTGAATAGAGTGACTTGGAATGTGTTGTCTGGAGACCTTGCTAGTTGAGCAGAGGCCAAAGGAAGCAGATGAGAGAACCCTGTGATCTACCAAAGGAAGAGAATTCTGGGTGCTGGGATTATGCTCAAAGTGTTGGGAATGAGTTTTAGGTATTCACGAAACAAGATGATAATGAATGTAGCTGGAGATAATGAATGTAAAAGGAAGCATGGAGGAAAGGTGATCAAATTATTATATTAATCAGCTTCCCCAACACTGGGACAAAGCACCTGACACCCGATACTTAAAGGAGAACAGGTTTAATGTGGCTCATGGTGTTGAGATTTCAAGACTGACTCCAAAGCAGAAGTGGTGGCATGGTAGAAGGGTGTGGCAATCAGGAAACAGAGAGGGAGGGGAAGAGACAGAGTGGGAGATGTGGTATTGTAGGCCATGTCCCAGTAACCTGCATCTTCCAACCAGGTTCCACCTCCTAACAATACATTTAGCTGTGAACTTGTCCATGCTCAATCCATGAGTGAGTATAGTAGCCCAATGATCCAATTATTTCCAAAAGCCCTGCCTCACAATACATGGGACTTCTATGGGACATCTTCTTATCAAAACCATTATCGTCATAGTCTGGGCCTTAGAAGGCCATAATAAAGGATTTGGATTTTATGCTAAGGGATCAGGACAGTGGCATAAGGTGATTTGCAGTTTTAAAACTTTCTCTCACTGCAGTAAGGGACATGGATGAAAGGACTGAAGTGAATATCGTTCCAGTAGTTCCTGTGGGAGAGGTCAGTGATGTGAAGTAGAGATGCTGAAATAGACTGGGACACCATTTACGTGTAAATGCACATAGTTGCTGATAAATCAGTTATTGCTCTTAGTATTTTATCTTTGGGGAGTGATGCTTCTTAGGTTTCTGGATTCCCCACCCTATTTCTAGTTCTTAACTCCATCTGATGTTAACTTTTCTTGTCTGTGTCCTTTATCTTAATTTGCACCAATTATTACAGCTGTTCCTTGGCCCCTCAACCCAGATTGTAGAGCATCAGCCATATGCTCACCAGGCTGTAGAGACACTCAGGTCCTTCTTCACAGCCCAGGGAAAATGTTCTACCACCTTCAGTGACATCCCGCCTGCTCTATCACTGTGTTCTCATTGCAAATCAGGCACCCCCTGTTCCTATTTTCTGTGCCAATATGTGTCACATGTTGAAGGACTTTCCTCTTCAACCCGTTTCTTCACATGCTAATAAATATGTGAAACTTAAGTCTTATTCTGCTTCCAGAGCTGGCGATTCCATAGGTGATGGGGTATCTGTACTTCAATGCAATATAATTGATTTTCAAACTTTTAAGGGTAATTTCATTCCCCTTACTTATAAGTTCAAGAGTTTAATTTGTCATTCACTTGTTCATCTTAAAGATAATTATGATTAATCAATATTTTCAAGCTTGCATAATGACTATTCTTTATATTTAGGGAGAGGGGGCAAATGAGCAAAGTAAATGTGATTGTGCAAACTAAGTTTATAGTTTTCAGTATGACTTTATTCTAATACAAATATTTTAAATCTAGAGACTGATGATAATAATAATGATGATGTTCTAAATGACATGGAAATACAATCTTGGTTAACATGGGGAAAAACTGAAGGACTGTTGGAATAAAACAGACTGGGTTCTACCCCAGAATTTAAGTGAAAAACTGTACTTCCTTGTAGTACAGAAATTTAATAGAAAATTATTCTTTAATTATTTAAGTAAATAATAGGGGCTGTTTTATAATACCAAAAATATTACATGTTAGAAATTTCAGTAGCATATGCAAGTATGTTTGAAATACTACTTTGAATACTTCTATCTACAAATAAAATGTTGTAGATATTTGAATATAGGTTAATTTTGATTTGTTATACTCACCATCTCACTCAGAAGGTCTATGTTGATAATACTTATTAACATTATATTTTTTAACATGCATTGCTTTGATAATGTCTCAGAAATAGGTATCTCTACTGGGTAACAGGAAAGAATTCAATGCATTTTCTCCATTGCTTGTTTCTCTTTTTCACTGAATAGCAATCATAGAGTGTGTTCACAACACAGAGTAAAACTCTGAAGCAAGATTAATGCCTTACTTTCTGAGGAAAACCAGTAAAATAAATGCAATGTGCTCTTTAAAATATGATCCAGCAGGGTAGCAGTTATATATGACAGTGGAAATAGGAATAAGGAAATGATAAATAGAGTATCAAAGATAAAACCAGGGTTAGCTTAGATCTAAGAAATAGGAAACAGGAGGCTTTTTAACAATCCTGTATTTCCAAATATTTGGACAATCATACTCAACTAATCTAAACAGTGAAGGAGTAGTAACAAAGAACAAACCCTTGATATGAGCAAGAGGAAAAAGTTAACTTCAATCAGATTGAAAATAAGAGGATCAGTGCAATGATGCTCCCCCAAACAGCTGAAACCATCCTACCACATTGCTTTCTGGTGACTCACCTTCTGTTAATAGCCCATGTTTCTCCATTCTTTTCTTCATTGCTACTGGGTCTTTACCATCCCTTTCAGATTCTTTTACATGCATCATGTGTTGTGTGGTTGATGACATACCTTACTTACACAGTCTCATTCAGAACTGCTACCTTGAAAAACTAGAAAACTAGACTTAATGATATGATGCTAATTAGTACATGGAACCTATGCTCTTGACCTTGAAAACACCAAGAACTCAGTGTCCCAAGGTTACTGCTGTTATCATAGGCTCACGTTCCCCGGCTACAGAAATGATAGAGAGAAAAGGCTCAGTCATTTTTTAACGCTGCAATGTGACAGTGGTCATTTTCTATTTTGGTTTGTAAACTCAGCGTTTTTTCCCTAGAAGCTTCTTAAATTAGCCTTGAATTGATTTTTATTCAACCAACTCTGCAATTTTTGTTTCCTGTCTAAATTCTTTTACTGACAAGTATTCAAATGACTTAAACTCCATTTCAATATATTGTGGCCAGAACCTGTAGAAGTAAGGACCCTCACGGAGACAGAAGTCACTTACATTGCCTTTGAATTATGTCAGAGGAGCAAATATTTCCTAAGTATTTAGAGTGAATGATTTCAGGATGCTGTTCATGGAGGTTGATGTTAAACTCTGAACATATTGAAGCTCTGGGGTCAGAGTTCTTCATCTGTTGTGCAGTAGATTTTTTGGGAAACTGACAGTATCAGTAAAAAAGATATATTTATTAATGAGAATGGGCATTTGAGTGGTTTCAAAGATTGCATGTTAGTAATACATGCTTATATAATTGTGTGTATGTATTTTCTGTTTGGTTTATAAGAGGTGAACAAAATATATGGTGAATACTTTAATTAAAAGTATATATTACAGAGCCAGGGATATAGCTCAGTGGCACAGTGCATGCTGGCAAGCACGAGATCCTGAGTTCAATTCCTGGTACCAAAAAAAAAAAAAAGTACATATTACAGTGAAAAACACATTTCCATGAATCCTTGTCAAAATACCTTGACTCACTTCAAACACACTTGTCCATCATCTTGGCCACTTTCTGAAACAGTTCTGGAAATCCTCTTTTGTGGATATGTTTACCAGGTATAATAAAAAATATGATGAATACTGCTACCAAGTGCAACCCAAAGGAAAGGTAGGGTCATAAAAACATTATGGTATGTCCTCGCCTACGTTATTCACTGGATCTAGCATCATGGATCTTTTGGCTCTTCTCCTAAGTCAAAATGATCATAAATATGAATGTTTTGGAATTGATTCAGGACACTGAATCTTAACAGTGCAACTAAAGACATTGCTCCAGAAAACAACTACTTCAGAAAGTGGCAAGAATAATGAGACAAGTGTTTTAAAAACAAGAGAGAGTACTTCGAGGGGTATTATTGGCAACTTATCTTGTACTGTAATAGCTTTTCTGTTTAAACATTCAACATAATTTTCAATCATACATTGTCCACTTAGGAGTGGAAATACTGTGTAGTAAGATATGCTAAGCAGGATGAAGGGTTATATCTTTATTGACCATTTGGATACCCTCCTATGTGAAATAACTATTGAGATTTGTTGTCTACTTTCTCCAGTGTTATCTTTTTTTTAAAAAAAAAAACCCTAAATTTTAAGAATTCTTTATATATTTTGGGTAAATCTTTGTTACACAAGTTTACTACAAATATCTTCTACTGCTTTGTGAGTTGACTGTACTTTCACGTTGTTAATGGTATCTTTTGATGATCAGAAGTTCTTAATTTTAATATATTCCAGATTTTTCTTTTTTCTAACTTTCAGGTTTTGATATGCTAAACTATAGTCATGGGAGGAGAATATCAAACAACCTTATGTTTGAATAATTTTTATTTCAGTCTAATTTTCTTTTGTAGTAAATGTGTTCCTTCATTACCAATTCAGTACAATAAAGGTCATATTTCTCTTTAATGGAATCATATCATTTGTTTTAAGTGTGTTCTTTTCTATTCCTTTAGGTGACTTTTTCATGATTAGCCTTAGAAGCCCTCAGTGTATTTTGGCACATGTAGTAGGTAAACCTTAGTGACCACTGACTGAAGGCAGAATTCAGATGGGCTTTCTTGAGACCAGAGAATATGACCAATACTGCCAACAGTTTATTTCTTTAAAACAGCGCTAGTAGGGGCAAACTAGAGAGCTATAGTGACCTCCACAGGTGGGGAAGTTTAAATGGACCGATTTGTCCCTGAGCTCACTACTCCCAGAACATGTTTTCACCACTGAGCTTGGTTCAGAGAAAAGTAACTAGCCTTTCTGTCTTTGATACTTTTTCTTCCCATGAACTGCTCCTTTCAACCATAAGCTTTCCTTGAACATAAGAGAGGACATTCTTCCTCTTTCCCACCCTTCCAGGACTTCTCTTAATGAAGAAAACTATATGACAGAATTAAAGCTGGTCCTCCAGTCTGACAACCCTCTCCATTAACTTACATCAGCCTTCTGCAAGGCTGTCTCTCTGCAGGATGCTACAGGGATAGGACTCAAGATCCACGGTTGATACACAGAATACCACTTCTCCCTTTCAGTCTTCTGAGTTGATCTGGGCCCAGGCCACATGCTCAATTGCTTTCTTGCCCCAAGCTGGTTTGTGGTTAGGACCTTACCTGTCTTCCTCTGCCACAGTGTCAGAGTCAGGGACAGCCTTTTGCTCTGCCTGGCAAGTTTCCCCTAACCTTGACTTTTTAGGGAGGCATAAGGATCTTGACTTCTTTTCTTTTTTCCATAAGGTTCCTAGGTCCCTAATTAGTCCTCAATAATATTTAAGCATAAGCATGAATAATTTACCTTTAGAAAATCAAAGTTTAATCTCAAATGCCTTCCTGCTACAAAAGTAGGGAAAAATTGGCATAGGAAAGAGCCAGCTCCTATTTTGTGACAATAGCATCTGTCACTTAGACTAACTTTCTGAGAATAATGAATATGAGGAGAGAATTGGACCAATAGGTAAAGGCTAACTCAGTCTCTTCTTGGCACCCAGCCAAGTTAGTTAAGTGCAAGACCTCAATATTGCTATGTGAGTGGACAGATTAAGTTGTATTCAATCACACAGAAAGGTTACGCATTTGCTTCACAAGATACTCAGTGTTTCTGAAGTTCCAGAATTCATTATGTCTGATATAGCATGGCAACTAAATTGATAGAAAATTAATTGGAAGATAGTTCCAAACATAATAGCTCAGCAGAAACACCCAGAATCAATTAATCAAACTGCTACTCATTTTAATTGGACATACTCTAACCCCAAAAAGGCACCACAATCTTTAATTAAGCTTTCAAGCCCAATCCTATTTACATTAACCATGTTTTTTGCAATGGCTACATCTGAAAATATAAAGGTTATTTACTTGAAGCCGAATGGTAAAATAAAAATTCTCAATACATGTATGACAAGACCTTGTCTAATTAGACATTATGTTTCTGATCATTTAAAGATGTCATTTAAAAGTATGTGATTAGGTAAGCATTAAACTCTTTAAAAGTACAGAATAAAGTCCAGTTTAAAAAGCTAGGTGTTGATTTTTTCTCGCTATTACAAATGCTATTTAGTCTTTTGTTTCATACATATTTGTGTATATATATATATGTTTTTTAAATAGTTGTATATTCTAGTGTTCTTCACTTTGTATCTGTTTCTACTGTTAACACCAAGTGGTAATCATGTTTCCCTGCCTGATTATTTTCCTAAGCTCTTTGAGTGTTTGATCAACTGCATATGATTTTGAATCCCAGTGTCAGACACAGTACCTGTAGAGAACTGTTAAGTAAAACTTGGAGGACTTAAACGCTATTCAAGCCCCCAAATGATCTGAGATGTAGAAGAAAATAAAGACTTCTCTTTTTGACCGTAGTTTGCATTGGAGATAGAAGGGGCTTCCTTAAAATGAAAGCCTCCTCTGGGTTTTAATCAACCACTACTTGTAACTAAATACATTTATTCTTGTGTTTCCTTGGCTGCACCTGGCACCAATCTCTGAACTTCACTATACTTCTAGCTCTTCATCTTTCAAAACAAACAAGACCAAAAATAAATAAATAAATAAATTAATTGAATAAATTAGAGTAGATAAGAATGGCCCATATTTACTTTTTTGGACTCCAAGTTATTAATTACTATTATGGTACTGGCAGAATAAGATAAGCCCCTGAATTAGAGCCATGTGGATGTTTCATAGCAACAAATCCATAGTGAATTGATTTTGCTACTGTCCGGTGTGGACTATGTTCCATGATTTCATGTACTACAACCCAAAGTCAATGAGATACACTAGGTATACACCTTTAACCCAGACTTTACACTGGCCATCTCCCAAAGGCTCTGTGCCAAAGGTAAAATTGGGACTACAGGCTGCCTTACCCAGCACAGGGGACTCCAGCAAGGGTGTCAAAAGATTCCTGTCCAAAGATTTCCAGCCTTAGGTGCTCACTGAGTTGAGTTAGCTGTGCGGAAGGCTAGAGAAGCATGAAGCTAAAGCACTTAGCAGCTTGACATGGAAAAAAAAAATAAAGAAGAGTCCTGAGAATAAGGACAGTGGAGACTTCAGGAATGGTAGGAGGTTTATTAAACAGAGGGAGGAATTAAATGAGCAGTTTACTAGCTATTCTAAGCCTCGGGGATGAAAGCAACTCCTTACTTGTCATGACTTAATAACCTAAGATTGAACTATGTCTGACTCCACATCTTTCTGCCTCTGGATGCATAAAGAAAAACTAGGCCCACACAATGGAGACCTTTGTATCCTTCATTGCAGAGGTACAAATTATGCAAACCAAAGCAGTTTGAATATAAAAATTTAAATACTGTGATTTGGACAGAGAGTGTCATGTCTATGAACCTGAATTCTAAGTAGTGTCAGTGCCCCATAAGGCTAAAGTTCTCAGGAATTCATTCTTCACGATATTTCATTATCTATAAATGTCTAATTAATTTATTTGGAAATTCTCTTTGAGTTTGGTTCACAGACTCATTCTCAGTGTCCTTAGCAACCCTGTGTGGCAGAAGGTGTTCTTCTCAACCCTAGAAGCTCTAAGTCTTCATTTCTCTCTTTGTCTCTGATGCGATGTGATTTAATAAATAGACTGGACTAGACTAAAACAGAACAGTTACTGCACAGGGATTATGTGTCAGG
>RJWT010034078.1:0-13756 GCA_004365215.1 Cuniculus paca
CAAATCTGCAAGGATGGGTTTGCGGGGGCTACTACACTGGTTACAGACATTTTAATCGAGCAGTGTGGAAAAGAATGAGCATTTCTATTGTTTTTTACTCCATTTTTGTGTGATGCTGAGAATGGGACCCATTATAGGGAGGGAATCTTGCACAGAGCTTTGCCCAGCTCTGCTGTACAGTGGTACCTTGGTTCACCAACTTAATTTTTTCCATGAGTCTGGTTGCAAACCGAATCGGATGGGAAGTGAATCAAATTTCCCCATAAGGTTAACATTGAATGTAACCGTCCAATTTGATAAAAGAATTAAGTGCATGAACTGAGGAGCCACTGTATATGTGAAATGTTCTTGGTCAGGCGACCCTGGGTGTAAGTAGGAGCCTTTGACACAGCAGTGACGTTATGGGCCGTTCCTCTGGAGTACTGCAGGGAGGAAGGTAATGAACAGGAGGGCAGGCCACTTTGTTAGGGTTCCCCGGAGGCCTTGTTTTATTTAGGTGAGCTCCACAGAGCAGTCTTTGTAGAAATAAAACTTCAGCCCTTGTACATTATTGTGTTCACTTGGTAGAAATAATCCATGGTAACAAAGTTGATGTTTTTAGCTTGTTGCATAATTAAAAAGAATTTTTGTAGTAATTGACTTTTGTGCTGCATGAAATTCCGATTAGAAAATCATGTACCAGAGGGAATGCTGAGCATGCAGGGCTGTTTCATTCTCTTCCAGGTACTCTTCTGACTCCTTTCTGGTGAATTATTGTACTTGTCTTTTAAGCTTTGAAAGTTACCTTCTTAAGGATCTAAGTAAGGAACTTATTTTTTCATGTTTCCTGTATTGCAATATGACTGATAGCACTGTGAAGTTCAATGAAATTTTCATGTATGAACCTGTATTAGCTAAGTAGTAGGTGTAATTTCATTCACAAACCTCTATATTAGTTGCCACTCTTGAACTGTTTTACATATTTATAATAGTTCTGTTTTGAACAGGGCTTTAAAAATGAGCAAAGAGCCTGGTGTAGTGGCATACCCCTGTAAACCCAGCCCTTGGGAGGCTGACGCGGGAGGATCACCTAGAGTTTGAGGTCAGCCCGAACTATACATCGAGACCCTGTCCAAAAAACCCGCCAAAGATTACTTCTGATAAGTCTCTGTGAGCACAAATGTTAAAAAACCTTTCTGTGTTACACCAACTTGTTTTTTCTCCTTTTGATTGGGATGTTGTGACTTTTTGAGTATTCAGCAGGTTTTTTTTGAAGAATTAGAGGTTTTCTTCAGCACAGAGCCCTTTCATGTCCTCTATTTTGCTTTATTTAGTAGGCACTTATACAGGTACTTCTGTAGCATGTAACTTTTTGTACAAGAGTCAAGTCATGTGTGATTGTTCACATGTGTAGTCCCAGCACTCAGGAGACTGAGGCAGGAGGATTGCTTGAGCCCAGAAGTGGGAGTCAGCTTGGACAATGTACTAATAAGACCATGTTTCAACAAAAGAAAGAATGGTGCCTTCATGATCTCTGTGTGCCAGCTGAGGGGGTAGGGGTGGTGCTCAATGCCTCTGCTTCAAGAAGTAACTACAGTTTCCTCTCAGCCTGTGAGACTGGCTGTGGCATCAAGGGTAAAGAATGGTCTTGGTCAGAGCTGAGGAGAGGGCTAGACAGTGTATTCATTTCTGTTCAGATTCGAGATAGCGCTGCACGAGGAAAGCCCACTCATCCAATGTCTAACATCGGCAGATTCAGGCCCCAAGGTGTACTTGGTGGTTTAATTGTCTTTATCAGATTCCTTTAATAGCAGTGTGCTTTTGCTGCAGTATTGTTGTATGATATTTTTCAGTGGGTATAATTTTTCATTGCTTATACATTCTCCAAATAACTCAAAATTACTTTTCATGTCTGTATCTTCAGTTGCAGATGCTTGATTAGGGTCCGTTGAAGTATACTATTAGTGAAGAAAATTGAGATCCATACTTACAAAATGTACCCACTCAAAGCACAAATGACCTGTTTTTCTTTACAGTTACATCATCCATCTTCATTCTTTTTTGATTATCAAGGCTTAGTAAATCGCTGTGTTTTTGTCAAGATCTCAGTACAGGCTTTATCACTCCAGAGAAGTTTGATTTAGCTATTATAGTTGTATTTATTATCTCTTACCAACTTTAGAGAAAGTAAAAATAAATGCAAATAATTTTGAACTAAATAAGTTGAGTACTGGCAACATAACTTTATTTTTGAGAATTAAGCTGTTCTAGACCATGATTCCTCATTACAGATGTTAATTGATTGAAAGCTAGTAGCCATATAGCCTTTTTACTTAAAATATCCATAGCCAGGATAAAGAATAACCTGAATTACATGTATGACATGAAAATAGTGTTCATAAAACTCAGGGGACAGGTTTTTTTTAAAAATGTAATTAATGTCTCTACATATTCTCTGGATTTTTTTTTTCTTTAAGCACTGGTAAATTCTGTCCTTGAAATACATATCATGCGTGCACCTTTACCCCAGACATTCTTTTTTTTTTTTTTTTTTTGTCTTTTTGAGACAGGGTTTAACCATGCAATTCAGGCTGACCTTGAGCTCACTTTGTAGCCCAGGCTGGTCTCAAACTCAAAATGATCCTCCTGCCTCAGCCTCCTGAGTGCTGGGATTACAGGTGCGTGCCACCATGCCCAGCTCCCCTAGCCATACTTTTGAAGGAATTATTAATCAGATGAAGCTAATAAATAGTGAAGTTTGTCTGCATCTGACAGCTTTTCATAATTTGCTGTCTGTTCCTGTTGGTTTTGAGCTTCTTTCTAGTTTTTATGCTATTCACATTAGAAGTTTGTTTTTATTCTTCCAGCATATTTACTAATCTCATTGGTAAAGATTATCTTTTTGAGTATTTTTTTAGTAATATATTTTAAGGACATCAAAATAAGATAAGAGTTTTTGACATTTCTTTGTATTGTTTTGAGGTCCTTGACTTTTTTTTTTTAAAGTGTACTAAGTTGTGTAGGTAAACTGCGAGTACTTTAACTGCAACTTGATTACAATTGAATGTGCTTAATCTTTCTTAAACATACAAGAAATAAGACTATAGTAGTATTTGTTACTTTTCAAAATCAAAGTACACCTAAGTAAATATGATTTAAGTTATATCTGGACCTACTAATTATGCTGTTAAATTTCATATTACATCTAACTCATTTAACTTGTGATAAGCAGTGCTTCAGGAGGCTGGATTTAGCAAGTCTTTTCAGTAAAAGCAAACCTCCTCTGAATGAGTTTTGTATAAAGTCAGCACAGTGGAACAGAAAATACTGTAGGAATAATTATCATGAATATATGACTCTAGGCAGGTTGCCTTTCAAAAATCCAACCCTCCATGGGAAAAAAGGCTATTACTATTCCATACCATTATGTGGCATATTTTTCACTTAACTTCATAACTGTCTAGATTGCTGGCTCATTTGTCTTTTTTTCTTTCTTAATGGTTCTGATATCAAATCCAGAACTTCTTGGCTGCTAGGCAAGTGCTCTACCTGTAAGCTACATTCCCAATCCTACTCTTTTATAATAGAAAAAGTTAAATATACCCAAAACTAAGGGGAACATTGAAATCTGTGTTTTAATTACTTTCTTGTTGCTGGGACTTTTAAAATACCCAACACCCACAAGTTAAACGAGGAAAGATTTATTTGGCTCACAGTTTGTAGAGGTTTCAGTCCCCAGTCAGCTGGCTCCAAGGCAGGTCAGTGTGGCAGAGGGGAAACAGCCCATGGCAGAGCAGGCAAGAAGCCAGCAATCAAAGAAGAGGATATATATCTACATGCTGCAACCACTGTGAGCCATCTCTTCCCACTCGAATTTTCCTCCCAGAATCACACCCAGTTATAGTGTCAGTGGACTAATCCAGAAATGAGTATCACACGCCCATGCTCTCCATTCATCTCCCAAAAGCCTTACGTGTGAGTGCATGAGGCTTCACTGGGACATTTTAGATATAAACCCCAAAACCCTGTACCTACCTGTCAGTTTTAACAGTTGTCAGCTTCTGATCAAGCTTTTCTCATGCTGACACAAACTCCTCCAAACAGGATTATTTTGAAGCAAATTCCTGTCCTTACGTCATTTCTTTTGCAAATGTTTTAGTATATATTTTTAACAGATAAAATTTTTTATATAACCCAATGGTGTTTAACAAAACAGTACTTTCTTAATGCTGTATAATTAAAATACCTCTAATTGCTTGTCAGTGTGGTTTTATATTTATTTGGCTTGTTTAAATCAAAATTGAAGCAAAATCTATACATTGTATTTGTTGATAGAACTCTGAAGTCACTTTTATACTGTAGTTTCTTTCTTCTCCCCCCCTCTGCTCATGGCACAAAAGTATATGGATTTATTTTATTTTTTAAAATGTCTTCATTGAAATGAGTTATTTTTCCCTGTGGTCTCTTTGTCTGGATTTGGCTGAATCTGCATGCACTGTCTACGATGCTTTTTGTTTCTTTGTTTTGGTGCTGGGCACTGAACCTAGGTCCTGGTGCTTGCTAAGTGTGTGCTGTACCCCTGTGCCCCATCCTAACCATGCTATGTTCTGTGTATCTTATGAACTGGAGCTCAGATGTGAAGGCTCAGTAGGATTCTGATTTGAATTTTCAACAGCAGTGTCTCTAAGTAGTGTTGTATGTTTCCTTCAGGAGATGCATAAAGTGTAGCTGTTGATCATTGTGTGAGCAGCTATTGGTAAATATTGCCTGGATCCATTATTTCATTGTGTTTGCAAAATGCTCATTCTGTTCTGTTCTGTTCTGTTCTGTTCTGTTCTGTTCTGTTCTGTTCTTTTCTTTTCTTTTCTTTTCTTTTCTTTTCTTTTCTTTTCTTTTCTTTTCTTTCTTGTACTGGGGATCAAACTCACGACCTCCTGTTTGCCAGACAGGTGCTTACTTATGCCACTGAGCTAAATCCCTAGCCATCTCATATCTTTTTTTGATTGTCTGGAATATTTCTACAAAGCGCAACTTTTCTTTGTCATTTATTCTGTTACTTTGTAGTACAGTTTGTACAGAAAAGGCCAAATGGTTAATTCTATGTCTGTATCATTTTTCAAAGAATGAGTTGAATTTACAAGTCTACAACCCTCCAGCTTATTTTTTCCTTTTTCTTTCCTTTTGTTAAAAAAAGGAAAATTTCCATGATGGTGTTGTGTGTCATTCTTACTGCCATCCATACAGCTCCATGTTTGGTGAAGTTGGGACCTCTATGTGCTGGCTCCTAAGTTTAGAACTTTTGCTAAAACCATCCTTGCTGCCTGCCTAGGCTGTGAATTCTGTGCTCATCTTGTGTGCATTCTGCTGAATACCCAGAATCACTTTTTTCCTCCAGTAGGCCTTATCTTTTAAAAGGGAATGATATTCGGGATCATTGTTTGGATACATTGGTTTTACTTTGCATAAACCTAAACATAATTTACAATCAAGAGCATCCTTGGCTCTAGCTTCAGATTTTAGATTGATGTCTGGATGCGTATTGAATCTACCCAGGGTAATTTGAGAGGTGAATCTTTGTAGTGGTCCTGTAAACATGGGTACTTCATGCCCATTCCAGTTTCCCTTTATTGTGCTCTGATAGAGTTTTTCTGGTGACTGGAAGCCTGGTGTGCAGCAGATATGGACTGTGTTTGCCGAGAGGCATTCCTGGGCACATCTGCCTGGCACCAGTCAAGTGCCAGGACATGGTGCTGCTGCGTTTACTTTGAGGTTTTTATTTTTCCTATAAATAGTGAGGAAGAAATGACTTTTGATTTAATGAGTGTAATAGTTTAGATTTGCCCCTGGTGAAATGGAGTGCCAGGAAATTGTACCAGACTACTGTGATGCCATCAGTTGGCAAAGTGTGAGGGAATTTGGTCACAGGCAGGACTCCAGAGTTCTGAAGAGGTTCTCCCAGAGTCCCCTTCCCTGAGAATTCATGTGGCTCCATGCCCATGTAACACTGATCCTTACCATTGACTGCCCCCAAAGCTGGCATCGTTAGTGGTCTCTGAGGTGCCGTGTGAAACCACTCAAGTATGATGAAAGGTCTTAAAACTTTACACATATCTTCATTATCTCAAAAGTTTCAATTTCTCAGTCCTTTTATATATTTAATAATTATATTAGAATTGAGTGTGCATTTAAATGAGAAATAGGAATGCTGTATGTGTGTGCATACTCAAAAAGGTTTTGCTGGGCTGGAGATGTACCTCCATCATGCAGAGGGTTTGTGCTTGCACAAGGCCTTACATTCTATCTCCAGCACTGCAGGCCTCCCTTCCCCCTTTTGCTAATAGTATAGTTTTATCTGGAAAGTTTTCAACCTTAGGCTTGTCTTCTGGTCAGTATTTCTGTGTCAGAATTCTAGTGGGCAGTCCTTTGGGTCATTTCTCCAGTTGCTTTTGGAGTGATTATTTAGAAATTCATATTGCTTTCTTACCTTTCATTGCTTAAAAACCTTCAGCAGCTTCCCACGGTTTTAAAAATACAGTTAAGAATCATTTTGTTGGGAGCGTATGAGAATGATGTGGTGGTTGTCTTTTCAGCCTTAGCGCTTTCCTCTCTGTCATCAGCACTGTGGGCCTCTTGGAGTGTCCTGGCTGAGCCGCTGCCTGCTTACCCTTCACTCCTATTTTCCCTGCCTGGTGGAGCTTCTCTGTCCTCTTTGCCTCCCTGGCAAAGTCAAGCCTGGTTGACTTGATTCGTCCTCAAACCACTCTCAGGTAGCAGTTTTTCCGGTGGGTCTCTTCTGATCTGAGAAACTGGCTCTATAGTTTCATAGTATTGAATTATTGGTGACTTTAGGAAAATAGGGAATTTGTCTGGGCTTCGTGGATCCACTGGTGTGCTGGTAACTGTTTCAGCTGGCTGTCTGAAATGCATAATGACCTGGCTTGTAGCACTTGCCCATTTTCATGGTGTAAATACACTTACTTTGGCCAGTTTGATACTAAGGTGAGGTCAAAGAATGAGGAGTTGGAAAGGAATGCCTGCCGCTATATGGCATTCCCATCGTAAAGATGCAATTAGTGCATTGGCAGGGTACATCATAATAAAACACAATAAAGTAATTACAAAGTGAAGGTTTTTGAGTATCTAATATCCTACAATAATGACTTAGTGTAATAGTCAACTCTCAAAAATTCTTGAAAATGTAATAATCTGCTCTCATGTGATAGTATGAGCCAGTCTAGAAATTCTTCACGTCAAATGGAGAAGAATCACATTTTTTGGGTTGATTAAAGACATCACCTAGTTGGTTATCACAGTTAATTCCTGTTGCAAGGTGCCTTGGAGCAATTTCAGAATGAGCTCGTTACAAGATGGCGGAAGATAGGGAAATTATTAAAGGTTGGTGGATGTGTGGATTACCTACATGGAGTCACTGCCCGGACTGAGTAAAGGAGGTTTGGAAAGAGACTGTCCTCACAGATTTGAGTGCCATTGTAAAGATTCAAAGGTTTGTCCATTCCACTCCTCCACCGTGGTGTTTGTACCAGCACATCATGCTTTCAAGCTATCCTTAATGAGTTTTTGGAATTGTGACAGTGCGCCTCAGTTGGGGCACGCAGCCTTTTGGTGATTGCCTTTTTGGATGTAGGTTTTAGTGCCCTACTCTATGCGCTGAGCACCAGCCAGCTCAGCAGTTACCCTGGGAAGCAGAAAGGCAGGGCTTTTTCCTGCCTTTGCTCTTTTCTAGCGATTTAACTGTCATATCAAAATATTGAATGTGTTTTTTAATGTTTTAATTCAGTAGATATGTTTTGACGTGGAGCCATTCGTCCAATAGCCACTATAGTCTTAATGATTCTTATGGTTAATTTATGAAGATATGGAAGACTGTTGCATAGTTCCAGTAGGAATTTGTTTTCTCTTTTTAGAAATGTAAGCATACACACATGCACACAAGTGTGGTACAGTGTGTCAAAACAGCTTTTAATCCTTCCTAAAGACACTCCAGTTGGGTCATTTTGTTTTTTACCTTTCCTGTGCCTTAGATATGTAAGTTTTTGAAAATTGAGATTTCAAAGGTTTGAGAGTCCCCACCCCTCCGTGAAATAAGAGCAGCGTTCATTTTCTGGTCTTTTGTGAATTGTGTGATGCATAATTGGAAGACTGTTGCTTGGAATAAATTAATACTAATTAACTTCTTCATCATACCCTTTTTTTGAGCAGTAAGTGTAGACATGCTGGAGTAAGTCATATTTCCCATGGATTTTGACAATCGTTTGTGTAACTATGTAGATGATGCTGTGTAAACCCAGTAATGTAGTACTTATGGTCTTATCTGGTAAATATGTTGATATCTGAAATAATAATAATTAGGAAATATAAAGAATTATGAAAAAGGAAAATGTAAATTGGTGTTGAAAACTATGAAAAAGGAAGTGGAAATTTTATCTGTATCTATCATATATGTTTTAGATTCCTCAAAGCATCATGTTTGCTTCCTGGCAACTGTTGGGAAATGGGATACAAAGATGAATCATCTCAAATTTCTCTCCTCATTCACCTCCCTGACCAAACATATGGCTTGTCAGACTCCTGGAAGATGTCACATTATTACAATCCTCTACCTGTGAGGGAAGTCTTTTGTACTTTTCCATTAGTGGCTGTATTATTTTAATTTTCTTTGAGCCTCTTTTGTGTTATGTGTGAATGAGTCTGTTTCTATGGAAAGCATGTTATTGTCCTCTCTTCTTGTAGTAACCAGTAGGATAATCTGGTGGGTAAGACAAGAAAGAAATCAAATATAAGTGCATTGAAATTAATTAGCGAGAATATACTCAGCAACATCCAACTTGTTCAGTAATAACTTCCAACTCATTGATTAATAAATTCCATGCCTTACATTATACTAGTTTCATATGGTACCACATGTGTAAAAAGTATGTGTGCAAAGGCAGCCAAGATAGCTGAAGGTCCCTGGGCTGCAGCCGGCTCCTCAAGGCATTGGTGTTGATGTCTCAAAGTTTAGTGGTAGGTGACTGAGTCTGAAAAATGGATGATAAGATAATAATCTTGCTTTGTTGGGCATACAGAGTAGAAAGAAAAAAAGTGGTGAACATTTTCATTCTTGGAATCTCCATTTATCTATTCATTGCCTTAATCGACCAATCATTGAGAGGTGTATTATCAGAAAAGCACGTTAGTAGTATTTGCCTGCAGCTACGAAATTGGTAGTTTTGACTGAATTATTCAATCAGTTTGATCTAAGTTCCCAAATTGACTAACCATTTGAGTGAAAAGATTCTTTGGGTGAAAATACAGACTTATTTCACAGCACGGTAGGACGTATTGTGTGCAAGTGTGGATTAAGAGTATCCAGCACATTTCCACTAACCCGGGCAGGTATTCCTCACACAGATATTAGAGCAAATGGCATCTTGGTTACAAAAGCCAGTGTAAATTTAAACATTTTCACAACTGCATGGTGGGACATTTCCAGTATTACTTTCCAAAGGTTAACTGTCAAATTTTAGGTCGTATGAAGAAAAAACTTTAAATGGGTTAGAATAGAGTATTCATCCACAATATTTTGAGACAAAACAGCCCTTCTGTACTTTTAAAAATCAAAAGCCAGAGTCTTCAAGGAGTGAACCCGAGCCCTCCTCTGACCCAGCGGGCAGGGCTGGCGGGGGTTCTGTTTCTGAGCGCAGGAAGATGCGGGCGGGCAGGTGCCTGATGGCTCCCAGGCCGGGCGTCCTCCTGTGCTATCCCTCATCCTCAGGGAGTCTCTGCTCAGTGTTGAGTCAGTGTGCAGTTGTATTGGCCAGCAAAGACTAAGGAGGCATATTAGAGATCTGTACTAATGTAGGTATGTTTTATAAAATCAAGTAAGATTGATGACCACCCCTACTTAATTCAGAATAAAGGAAGGGAATCTAATTTTTCTATTTTTCCACACCTCGTTTGCCATAATGAAAATGGCATTCTGCTTTGAATCATTTCCAATGAAATGATTTTCAGTGTTGTTGTCTTTGTGACATTTGGACAATTAGAATGCATTTCTTAAGCCTACTGGAAATGCTGCAATGCTTTTTCTGTTTTTTTGTTTTTTTTCCCAGTGGCCCTCTCTGTGCTTGTCGCCTAGGAAACCACTATTAGGTTGAATTCTGTTTGCTTGCTTGTCAGATTGGCAGAACTAGGGGTAAAGCTCTTGGCTTTAGACTTGTAAAAGTGCTGCTTAAATATTAGAAATATTTTACCAATGTTGAAGTGCTTTGTCTCCTCCATTAAAAAGCAGCCAAATATTTATTTAGTTTTCTTAAAATATAAAACAGTGAATTATTATTTTCCTTGATTATTATTGGAATTTTGTATACAAATTTGCAATAGGATTTGAATTGTCACAGTGGGTTAGTTCCAAATATAGGACTTTAATAAAAGAATTTTATGTAAATATATGCTTACTTCCTTGGGGAGTTATGGATATGAATTGTGAGTCCCCAAACATGCAACTACAAAAATTAGAATATTTCATAAAAAATTCAATGATATGTTACAAAATGCAGGTTATTTTTGCCCTATATTTGAAACCAGAAAAACCAAACTTTTTGAAATTAAAGTTTGCAAGAAGTAGTGGAACTGTCTCAGTTCTTTTCCTTTCTGATTAAAAGTTAATGAAACTGAAAGTAGAAAGTTAAGATTATGTATTGTGCCCAGCTTAGGTCAGTGTTGTAGAGAATTGTTTACTACTTAGAACATTTCCAGGAGATGTGTGTTTGCACAGCACAGTAGCCATTAACCCTGTGTATCCTTTGAGCATGGAATGAGGCACAGGAGCCAAAGCACCTGAATTTAAACAGCCACATGGGTGGTGGCTCTGTACAGGACCCTAGGGTGTCATCCAGTGGGTGCTAAAAATGCAGAATCCAGGTGCCGACCTGGCCCCACTTTGTGGGAATCCATATTCTGAGCAGGATACCACAGCCGCACACTGCAGCATTCTCTAGTGGGCTCGTGTTGAAATGACCTGAAGAGCTCAGAACCCCAATGCCTGGGCCTCACCGTCCACCATAGCGTCTGAATTTTTGGGTGGAGCTCTGGAACCAGTATTTTATGGACTATTCTCAGATCGCTTTAATGACCCTGAAGATTCAGAATCACTGACGTCGCATGGTGTGTGCATGCCCTAGTGGGATGGAGTGATCTTTCCGGTCAGCTTGGACTTTGCACCAAGTTCAAGTTGCGTATAGCACCAGTGTACGTGTGAGAGAGCCCTTCCTGAGCGCTCAGTGTCTGCCAAGAGCTGTTATCTCACATGGACTAAACATCCAACAGGAAAGATTCTTCTGATAAGAATAGGCCTATTTGATGAGAGTGTAGCAACATACAGTGAATGTATAGGTTGAGAGTGTGAAACCCAGATTTCTGTTTATCCAGTAAACGTTCCTGACATAGCTATGGAGTATGAAGCATTTACACACACACACACACACACACACGCGCACGCGCGCACTGATGAGCTTCCTTCCTTTAGTCTGTCATTCTTCACTCCCTTGCACAAGTCCTCTGATAATAAAACAAATTACTGTGCAGTTTAAAGCCACCTTCATTTGGCAGCCCTATCCAGAGGAAGTTTATCCCATTCTGCACTGTTACTTCATGGCCTTCTTTGTACCTGGGGAGAATGACCCACAGGTGCAAGCCCTGTAGGTCCTCGGCTGAGCGGCAGTGACTTTCACCATGAGTTCAGCTCGTGGATGTGCTGTCCTGCTTCCAAGTGATGAACGCTGTGGGAGACCATGCTGGGAGGGTTGGAGCAGATCTGAGTGCTGCTGTGAGTTCCTGGTGTTAGCATTCCATGCTTAGTAGATGGGAACTCCTTTCCTGCAGCTCGGTACTGAGGTATGGGTTTTGTTTCCGTCAGTTACTTATGGGTTAACTTCAGCCAGGGTATTGCATTCCTGTAACTCCAAGTTTCCCTACTTATAAAATGGGAATAATAATAATAATGATATAACCTATTTTTGTGGCCTTGTTCTGAAGATTTATCAGTTAGTGCATTGAAGTTCTTAGCACATACATGACCGCAGTAAATGCTCAATAAATGTTAGTGATTGCAGGCTTGATTGGCTTATTATGAATGAATGGGATGCATTCACTTGTACATTACTCTTCCCTTAAGGAGAAGAATGGATTGGATTAGCTGGGAAGGCGCCTGCACTTTGAAGGTAGCATGAACAGACATATGGCCATATGTTTCAGAGCCATGAAGTCTTATTGCCGCCTTCCAGCAGCCAGTTGGTGCCAAATGGCTTTATTAATAGCCAGTGTTCCATCGTAAGGAATTAATTTGAAACGGGTACACTCCAGACAGGAAAACGAATAATGAGCCATTTGAATGCTTGCGAAGTGCTTCTGTCATACTTTCCCTGTGTCATACAGCATTTCTTCAACTTCCGGCGGTCACCGACCTTTACTCCCTTGCATTTTTCTGTATAGCATGGTTGCCTTGCCTTTGCTTGTGCTCTTCTCACCAAAATGTCACACCTTCCAGGGAACATTTCATGCTGGCAACCAGAAGAGTGCTTGACACATGGTGGTACGCAATAGATAACTGTCTTCAAGGAAAGAGTCCCCCAAGTCCCCCTTGTTTCTTTAAGTCGTATTTATTCTTTGAAAGAGACAGCTGTTATATTGACTTCCACCCAACGTGACAAAACTGTCCCATGTCCAACCCAAAATACATGGACTCTTTCCTTAGAGGAGGATGTGTGGCCAGTGCATCTCATGTTACCTAAAACTATAAGAAAGAAAAGAACCAACCTGCACATAACGAAATGAGGATGAAATATGCATGACAGTTCCAGTCCTCATTGCCCTTACCAGTTGTGGCTGGTGTTTATAACTACCTTCTTCTACTACTGATTCCATTTTCCTTTGTCTTCAGCAAACATCTCTTCTGGTTGTGGTTCTTTCCCTCATGTGTTCACCCAAACTTTCTTCCCAAATATCAGTACCTGGATTGGGTCATTATAGTTTCCTGTTAATTCAAAAAAGTATTTATTGACTTTTACTGTGTTTTGAGAAATACTCTTAAAAGTTTTACATGTGAGGAATGCTCACAGTAATCCTGGAAGGTATTTATGACTTACTCAATTTTATGGTTGAAAAAATAGTGGTTATAGAGTAAAAGTGAGTTATCCAAAGCCACGTAGCTAAGAGAAATGAGTAGAGATTCAAATCTGAGTCACTGTGACTCCAAGGCTAGTGTGGTGACAGCCTCTGTGAGTGGCCCTGGGGTTGACCAGTGGCCCACAGTGCCCTCCGTATGTGAGCGGTTTAGAGTTCATCTTGGTGAGCAGGCAGCTCAGTGGACTATCCTGAGACCTTAATCTGGTATCCGGGAAAAGATCTGAATCATTGTCTGTCATAGAATGCCGTCCTCCGAGGCTACCTCTGCACGGGCTTCATTTATTCTGTCAGTTGGTGTAAGACGGTAGTACCGAACGGTGAGACTCATTATAGGAGGTTGGTATATGGACTTAGCATATTTTGATTGTTTTGTATCCCCATGACCCCTCTCTCCCTTTCCTCTTACTTCCCCAAATGCTTTCCCTATCTCTAGAAAATTTCATTCTAGCTTCTTGTCCTGTCTACTTTGTTTTTTAAAATGTATTTTGTAAATTTTAGATGCATTTTTATGGTTCTTTATAAGGTTTTTAGTAACATGAAGACTCATGTTCAAGATGAAAGGTCTGCTTCTGACCACAATGACGCAGAGACC
>RJWT010034079.1:0-13754 GCA_004365215.1 Cuniculus paca
GTAGCTTTGTAGTATAATTTCAAGTCTGGGATTATGATGCCTCCTGCCTTGCCTTTGTTGCCCAGAATTGCCTTCACTATTCTAGGTCTCTTCTGGTTCCAATTCCATGTTTTCATGGAGCCTCACCTGTGCTTTTTGAGTGGGTGGGTTGCTATTAACTGATCAAGATATTTGGTTTTCCTCCTCAGTTTTCCCAGTGAAGCCCAGATGCTGCTCTGGTTAAAGGACAGGCCTCCTCAGTCAGTCGTTTGCTTCTCCTGGTCCCACTAATAACTCCTTTAGAATACAATTCCATCACAGTTCTCTTTAAAGACACTTGGCTATTATTTCTTCTGGAGACAACAGTCTCTGAAAGATCCCTTGTCTCTGGAGCCTAGGAAATGAAAAGTATCTGCCCAGAGAGAAAAGAAATACAAGAGTTCTTGCCAATAGAACGCTATAGTCACATCTGAGCTCTGTGGGCATAATGAAAAGATTGTGAGCATTAGAAGTAAACAAACAGATCAGTTTCAAGCCCCAGTATGTGATCCAGAGCAAGGTATACCTTATAAATTTGAGTATCATTAATATTATGGTATTGTTTCTAAGTGACTAGTGATAAGCATTAGAAATAAAAAACTAAGTTTCTGAGCCCAACTAACTCTGATTGGCATGTCCAAGGACATTTCTGCTTTGTAGGACCTATCTGAAGGATCAGCAGTTATCAACAAAGGCAGCGTAGTATAGCAGGAAAATGCTTTCATCTCACCAACCATCTCTGCTTGACTTGTAGGAGCTCTCTGGGACACTGTCTTCAAAAGGATTCTGAAGTCATATCTGGACTCATGGGAAAGAAAGCCCTGATCAATGGATACAAGAATAGACTCTAGCACCTAGCATGTCATCCCTGGTGTTGATTGGCAGTATTGAACTTGAAAGTCAGTTCTTGGAGGAAAGAATGTGTATTCACTCTTGGTTTAAATTACAACCCCACAATTACAGTGGTTTATCACCTCAAACATGTATTTCTTACCACACAAGGAGACAGACTGTGGATAGGATTGAACTTTATCCTCCTTTCTTCTAGTTTGAAGAATGAGAGATTCTGGGGCATGTTCTGCTTATCCAGAAAATAGAAACATGGGTGAACCAAATCAAATCATATTGAAAGTTTCTGCTCAGACAGAGTATATGTTATATTGCTCACATTTTGTTGGTCAAAACAAGCTATATGGACAGCCCCCAAATCAATGGAAAGGGGAAGAGAAGGTCACCGATGCTGGGACAGAGATAAGAGAAAGTCAAAGAACTGGGGCTCTTTGGAGAACATGTGGGTCTAAAGGAAGAAATATAAGGGAACCAAGTAAAGGACAAGTAGATCCACAAAAGAAGCCCTAGAAAACATCAACAGTAAGTTTATGAGAGGTGGGGTGGTGTCCAGGATGTGCCACATGGATAAGCAGATCCACTTAAGACCTGAAGAAGGCTCAGAGTTCTCCAAACAAGGAATGAATGAAGGTTACAAATGTCCAGAAAATAAGGACTATGTCATAATGGTAAAGTTTGTGTACAGGTGTCTTCTGGGATAGTAGTTTTAACAGGAAGCCAAGACTATTAAATCACTGAATAAATATTTATTGAGTACCTCCAGGGCACTGGGTACCATGCCAAATGCTCTAGGTATGTTGGTGTACCACAAAAGAGTCCTGGTTTCTGTCCTCATAAAGCTGAGTTGAACAGTGGAAACAGACAACCAAATCTTAACTGGATATTCAATCTTCTTTTAATCCAAAAACACTTTCTTAGCATTCATTTTGTTTTTTTAATCTTTCTTTTTTGTTAGATTAAAAAACATAACGAAGTCGGAGATTTAGCTCAGCAGTTCAAGCCCTTGCTTGGTAGTGTGAGGTCATGAGTTCGATCCCCAGTACCCCCCCAAAAATGAAAAAAACTAAAAACTAATAGGAACCCAGAGAGAAGATGGGAAAAGAAATATAGAAGAGGACTGGGAAAAGATTAAAAATGACCTTTAGCCTTCACTTTCTAATGTTCAAAATGACTACTCGCCATCTTCTTCTCCCTCTTCAAATTCGTTACCCCTTTATCTGCCCATGTAACAAACAGATAACCTACCCTGATAATTCATTTTTTAATGAATTTTTTAAAAATGAATCAAGAAGAAAAGAACCATCATTTGGTTCAAATGCTGTGAGACATCAAATAATATAATGGTCATGATGTGACCACTGGGTTGAAAATATGGGTGTCACTGATAATAGATTTCCTTCATCTTTTCATCAACAAAGTACCAACCTACCCATTTAGTACGCTTCTCTGCTTTCTTCTGTCACAATGGGAAAAAAAAATCCCTAACAGGTCTAGATCACACGTCCTCGTATAGAGTTCACTCCTGCAATTGTCCCTTTTCTCGCTTGCATTCTCCTTCCCTACTGGGTGTTTTGTATTATTACACAAACATATCATAGTTGGAAAAGGGAAAGACAGGGTTTCCTCTTCCAGGGAGAATCTGAAAACTGATGAGAATACATTTTAGTGTCACAGTGACCAGAGAGCCCTAGTGATATTTAGTGGAAGCCAAGGATGCTGACTGTGCTCTACATTATTTTTTTAAAAAGGAAAAATCTCTTAACCCACACAACCTTCTCCAACTGCTTATCAAACTGTCCACATGCAAACTTCTTTACTCTTTCATCTCATAATCGGCCCTCTACCCACTCCAATCACATTTCTATGCCCATCACTTGCCAGAGTCTACTCTCTTTGACATTACCAGTGACACCCATATTTTCAACCCAGTGGTCACATCATGACCATTATATTATTTGATGTCTCACAGCATTTGAACCAAAGGATGGTTCTTTTCTTCTTGAAGGATTTCTAAAATAAGTATCTCAAATTCACAACACCAAAATAGAACTCTTGATTTATTCTCCTCATCCAAGCAACTGACTCTGCAAGTAACAAAACAAAATGGATCTATTGCTCTTATTTCCCTTGTCTCATGAAAAACTATCCTGGTATTCAGGCCAAAAGCTAAACACACACGCACACACACAGCAGGAGTTATCCCCAAGTCCTCTCTCTTCTTTCCTATATAAATTCATCAGTAAGTTCTATCCACTCTATACCCAAAATACACCTTACAAGTCTGCACTTCATCTCCACTATTTCTCCTCTGGTCCAAGTTATCGTCATCTCTGGTCTGGACTATACCGCAAGCCTCACTGCTCTCCCTGCCTTTCTAGGACCCACCCTTTATACAGCTCCCAAAGTGATCCTTTAACAATGCTCCTCTCATACTTAAAACCCTCCACTGGACTTTTTTGTCGGACTGAGAATAAAATTCTCAGCTTTACCCTATGTTACAAAGTCTTACCTGAGCTGACCTTTGCCCACTTCTCTGACTCTGCTTGATACGACTGTTAGTAGTACAATACCAGCGTCATCCATATCTTTTTGTGTAGCAAATGTTAAATAAAACGATATTGATAAAGTAGACGTTGACCACTCTAGATTGTTGAGAGCCTCTGGTCATAAAGATAAATAAGGATATTGTATAAACAGTTTTACAATAATCACTGGAGACTTCAGCACCCCCACTTTCAATAATGGATAGAACACTTAGCAGAATATCAACAAGGAAATAAAGTATTTGGATGATACTATAAACCAATTAGATCTAACAGACATTTAGAACACTCTACCCAACAACAGCAGAATGCACATTTTCTCAAGTACACAAACACGGAATTCTCTCCAGGATAGATCGGATACTATGCCACAAAACAAGTCTCAATAGATTTAAATCATATGAAGTATCTTCTTTTACCACAGTGGAATGAAACTGTAACTATCTAACAGGAGGAGATCTGGAAATATAACAAATATGTGGAAATTAAACAACACACTCTTTAACAGTCTATGGATCTAAGAAGTGCTTGGCAAATTTTTGAAAATCCTGCCTCCCAGCAATCCATACCTATAGTACAACTACCTTAATGTCCTAGAAGAAACAGTATGTCTAGGAAATGGCATGTCTCTGTACAGGTCAGTTTTTGCTGCATAACAAACCAAATAACAGTGAACTTTCTCATGCTCAAAAGTCTTTGCATTGGCTGACAGCCATATTTTGGGCCTTCGGGCTGCTTCTGTAGAAAAACTGAAATAGGCTAAAGGATAAACGTCCCACTCCACCCCCAAAGCATTTTCTTCTCATGGCAGAAGACCAAAACTCATACAGCAATAAGGAGAGGAACACAATTCTATATCAGGTCTATGGTCAGATCTTCATGATGTCATTCTGCCCACATTCATTGGCCAAAGCAAATCACACAGCCAAATCAACATTAGTAGGAAAGGGAAGAATACTTACCCCTGTGGCAGAGATTGGAAGGGAGTGGGTATTTGCCAAACAATAATCTACTCTTCCACAGCCCCACTGGAGAAGAGCTTTGAAAAATGCTGTTATTGTTATTGGATGCTGAACCATATATTCTATGAACCAGGTTGGTTGTATTGCAAACAAATAATTAAGACTCATCTTCTTGCAGAATTCATAACTATTGCAAGCTGTTTAGAAATTTTACATTCTTTGGCAGCCCTAGTAGTGCATGTCTATAATCCCAGCACTCAGGAGGCTGCCTTAAGGAGGATTGCGGCAAATTCGAGGTCAACCTGGGCTACATGGCAAGACCCTGTCTCAAAAAATAAAAAATAATTTTAAAAGAAATTTTTAAATTCTTCAAACCAATTTTACCCAGATACATCAGCTCAAGAACTTTTGCTTCAGTGCAGTTTCCTTTCTAGTCCTGAATAGAAGTTTTTAAAATGTACCACATATCAAAACACCAATGGTGAGTCTGACATCATTAATAGGAGCTGAATAAATAAACCTTTTCTGAAAATCTTCCTCCAAAAAAAATCTCTCAGACATCAGAGTTAAACACATCTGAATTTTTCCTTATAACACAAAACTTCAACCTTCAGAAGCAATCGCTGTGAACTTTATCTCTGCTGAAGCAAAAACTAGCCACTGTAAATACAATATCAAGACAAATCTTCCTTGGCCTTTGAAGAGCTTGACATGTTGTTAGTATTTTCACACACACACACACACACACACACACACACACTACTGATTGTGAAAGATGACACTCTCCTGAAATTTTGCATTATTCGGTCAATTTACAGTACATAGCATCCTTTCATGCAATGAACCATTTTTCCAATATCTCGCCCACAAAGATTGCCATCAATTTGCTTGATTTAGAATTTGGTGAAAAAAAAGATATTTTTATCTTAATTTCATGCCAGAAAATATGAAATCATAAAAACACACTGAAAAGGAGAGACAATTTTAAACAAGACCTTAAGAGTCAGACACAATTCTTGTTGCCAAATTCAGTGAAGGATTGTTTGGAGTAAGAACAGAACATTGCTCTGGGATCCAGCCAACTACAGAGGTTGATACACTATGACATCTCTGGCTTGTATAACCTCCTTGCCCTTGAAATGAACTTTGGAGAGAAAACAGTCCGGTCAGTGCTGACGATGAGAGGAGTGTATTTTCAAATCACAAAGTACCTCAAACCTTACTACTCAAGACAACTAGTTGGAGGAAGATTCATCTAAATCGATGAAAGTCCAAATTCTCATTATTTCCAGAGATGAGAAATATTTTTGGATATAAAAAAGCGACAAATGGAATCAAGACTTTTTCCACTTCTCTTTTCAAAAATGCCACTGAAATAATAAAAACAGAAAGAAAAAAAAAAGTAACAACACTAGAAAAATTGAGAAGAATTTTATCACCCATACAAGAAAGGCTGAATTCTAGAAGGTGTGAAGTAGGTAAGATAAATGAAACCCTTGATATATATTTGAAACTGATGCCTAAATGTGAATATTTGACTTACTGAGCAAAAATGATAAAAAGAGAGTTAGTGTCAGAGTTGAGGAGCTCACAGGCATCCAACCTACTTACTGAGGGAAGTACCCCAAAAACACACAATTAAAAAAACAAGCTCAGTGCAGCAGAGAGAAGAATGGGCTGGTTTGCATTTTAGACTTGTGTCACTTTCTCATACGCTGAATCTATAGACCAGCAGTTCTCAATGTGTAAGGCCTGTGAATTTAAAAACAAGATATTGTCTTTTTTCACTATGTTGACTTTTCTACCGAAAAGGCAAAAATATTTGTTGCTGCTGAAGCCTTAAGTACCACCTTAAAGTTTGTACTGCTGTAACATTGTACATGACACTGGCTGATTTATAAAGAACACGAATGTTCTCATAGTTCTAGAGGTTGAGAAGTCTAAAAAGAGAGGCACTAGCTGGCTACAGCCTGGTTGCTTTCCTTCCAAGATTGTTCCTTGAATACTGTGTCCTCCAGAGAGCAGGAACACCATTCTTCACAACACAGAATAAAACCCAGAGAAACCCGCCCCAGCAAGCCCTTTTCAGAGAGTCATTGTAGTAGACTAGTAACTGTGGTCACTTAAACACCAGCTGAACAGAATCAGCATGGTGCTGAGTGTAGACGGCTCTCCTGAGGAAAGCTGCCAGCATATGATGGAGACCTGGAGGGGAAGCAGTAGCATTGTGGGTTCTCCTAAGTGTTGTTGTTTGGAGCTGTTGGTTCTCCTGGAGGAGCTTGTCATGCAGGCTCCCCTGATGCGAATTCACCTGTTATCATCAGAGGAGCCTGGCACCTCATTGCTGAGAATGGCTGCGGTTCACTTTGGGGAGCTCTGGTCCTTACATTAAGCATCGCTTCCTGGATCTGGAGGGGAAGATGTGTGCTGTTCCATCTCCAGGAGAAGTCTGTCACCCTGGCTTCCTGATATGTACTTGACTGTTCTCATCCTCCGAGGAGCTCAGGACCTCGTTGTCACTGAGGATGGCTATGTTACTTCTCAGGGGAGCCCTGGTTCTTATTTTGAGCATTGCTTCTTGGCTCCAGTGCAGAACCCTCAGCCTGCTGGCACAGATCCTTCACTCCACTGGCATAGACTTTCTAGCTTCCACCACTGACCTGTGGGACTTCCCAGCGCAGGTCCGTGAAACAGACTTGCATGAGTCATTGTCGTGGGCTCTAGGCCTCCAGGTGGACTCATGGGAGGCATTGTCATGGGCTTTAGGTCTTCAGTTGGACTCATGTAAGACATTGCTGTGGAATCCAGACCCTTGGATAGATTTTCTAGGTCTTTAGTGTGTGGACAGATTTCCTGCACTTTCTTGTGTCTAATTCAACCATTATAAATAATACCATAAATTATGTGTCCTGTATGTAATTGTTCTCCTTGGAAGCCCTGACTACAACAGTCATTAATCTGTTAACCCTAAAAGCCTTATTAGACCCGCCATTTTATACTGTTGCATAAGGGGTTAAGTTTCTAACATATGAATTTTGGAAGAGACAAAAACATTTAAGCCATAGGAAGCACCTAACTGGTGTTAACAGTCCTTATATGCTACATCACCAAGCACTCGCAGAAGAAAAAACAAAGCGAATTTCAGAAAATGCCTGGATGCAGCAGTAAAAATTATTTATGTTATTAAAATCTTTTTAACATTCTGCATGTCCAAATGAAAAGTATGTATCACCTCTATGGAATAGCATAATCTTATTATTGTCTCAAAAAAATTATCATACAATTGTTCTAGTAGCAGGTTGAATTTGTTGCTTTTTTGAATTTGTTGCTACCACTGTTTCTTCAACAGTCAAATTATAGTAATTCAGATGTGAGCATTTGTTAGACATTTTCTCCAAAATGAATGAAATGAGCCTACCATTGAACAGAAAACAACTGACAGTACTAGTTGCCAATGATAACTATTCAAGCTTTCAGTTGAAAAGGAGAGTTTGAGGAAATTTATATATCCACTTATATATGCCACCATAAGCTTGACATTATCCTGATACTTAGGCATATTCCACAGGATCAGTGTTCATATTAATGAGTGTGGTTCTTTTAAAGTCATATAATGAGATGTATTAGCATGAAGAGCTATGCAATCCAGTAAACTAATATTTTTCAAGTAACCAGTAGATGATGTTACAAATCATATGCAAGCAATTGAAAATTGAAAGGTGCAAAATGGACCACAAGACTTTAATGTAATAGAATACAAAAGGTTCACTCCTGTAGTTTTAGCTTCTACGTTGGAACCATTCTTTAATAAACATGCACTTGTCAAGCTTTGGCATCATATCAAAGGAGATTATCCACATTTATCTGAAAAACTTATAAAAATACTCCTTTCTTCAATTAGGTATCTGTCATGCTTCATTTTCTTCATATAATTCAACCAAAGCAATGTATTACAATCAATTGACTGAAGATACAGATGTGAGAATCCAACTGTTTTCTTTTGAAGTCATTAAATGTTTGTAAAAATGTAAAACTGCTCTTCTCATTTTTATTTTGAAAAGCATAGAATTTTTCATAAGGAATGTTGTTTACATTAACATGCAGAAATTATTGTTTTAAAATAGCATTTACTTTCACTAATGTTAATTTCTAAACAGCAACTCTCAATAGACATAACTTTCACAAAAAAAGGAGGAAGAGGAGGAAGAAGAAAAGGAAGAAAAGAAAGGAGAAAAAGAGGAAGAAAGCAAGCAAGCTGTTTGGGATCTCAGTCATTTCTCAGAGTGTAAAATGGTCAAGATCAATTCGGAGAATCAGTGTGGTGCTGGGTATATAAAGAAGATGGAGATGTGGGACAGTGAACACTGGTAGTGTCCCAGCTGCAACCCAAATGGCAGAGAGAATGATGCATCATAACAGGAAGTCCTTCAAGTCTGTCTGCTACATGCTTAAATGTCTTCATACCTCAGGGAACGTGGGCATACTTAGCATACATTAGCAGATGCTGGGAGTGCTAGTTTGAAAGTAAGTTTGGGAGAGCAAATGAAAGGCTTCCCACACAACCCATTCATACATGGGGCTGCTGTTCTGGTCCCACACAAATTTGAGAAAAGTAGAGAGACCAAATGAATAACCTATAATGAAAAGAGAAGAAAATTACCCGGTGTCGATTTATGACTCACTCCCCTTAGGCCAAATACTGTGAGTTCATACATTTCCACAAGTACTTTCTTCTCCTAATGCCCTGGGATTTACAAGAGTAGGCCCTGACCTGACTGTAAAGAGAAAAGAAAAGAAAAGAAAAAATATGAGAAAGTGGGTTACAAAGGATTTCAAGAACAAGCCAAGCCTAGGGACATGTAGTCAGATTCTCACAGATGTTGGTGGCTAAGCAATTAGCTATCTACTTAATCAGCAAGAGCCAAATATATAAACCAAGTGCATTTATGGACAAAAAAGGGATGCCAATTGGTTTTTTAAATTTTCAGTATGTATGGATCTGCTCACAAGATACATTTTCTTTTAGACTATCACAAATTTCCTTTTCCTTCTAGGAATGACTTCTTATTTTTAGTCTGGAAAACAAATTATTACCCTACAAACGATAAGGTAAGGTACTTTGTGAATCAATAATGTTTCATTAATTCTGAGAACATACAAATCATTCTAAAATTATCGGCAAATTGGTTTGCCTTTCCAAAAAAGAAAGTCAATGCAGTTCCTTTGAAAAATGAAAACATTAACTGCTTTCTCTATCTCAATTCTGGTAACTTAATTTGAAATTAAAGAGCGCATCATTGGTGGAGTTATGAGTCCTAAGAGAATGGAGAAGACAGCAAACCTAACTGATAACACATTATCTCAGTTCTTTACATAATTGCCCCCATTTTGTTTTTATTCTTGCTAACAGTTTTTGCTAGGAGAGAGAATTTGAGAACACCAGGGCCCCAGCTTGTAATTATCTTCAGCAATCTTTAAAATACCCACCCCTCCCTAAAGTAGCCAGCCAAGAGTCAGTGACTAAAATGATAGAGATCTAAAATACAAACATTCTCTTTTCCTTTAGCAATTCTTTTTGGTCCAGGAAAGTAAGAATACACATTTGTTATACAAGGCAGAACTAGGTTATTTGAAGGTAAATAAAAGATGGCATAATATCCATTTCAGGGATGATCTCTTTCATTATCATCCTGGACTACAGAGAATGGACATGACAGAATTTATAAAGGATTGAGTATCTTTCTCTCTGATGTATTTCCTGATGTTCTGAGGAAGGAAAACTCCTCTGAGACTTCTTGGAAGATGTAGGAGGGGGATGAATGTGCTGGACACAAATGAAAATCTACTCCAATGTTCCTACATCCTTAGCCATTGGAGTCCTTTCATATATTATCCTAGAGAAGTTCTGGCATCAGACATCACAGATGTAGGTCATCACTGACTCCAAAATTTAGTTATCCAAGCAAGCTCTTGGAACCAACTGTAGTTTTAACTAAAATATTAAACCCAGAATAGCTGGTAAATGTATCCATAACAACATGTTAATCCTGATAATGTAGGGACAAGGGGCCCCACAGGAAGGGAAAAGATAGGATGAAGGCCTCATTGAACTTTATTAAAAATAAAGATTGCTTATAAAGGCAGCAACTAGAAAGACAAAGACAAAGAAAGAGGAAGGTGATTAACATAAGAATTTCACACTTCTAAGCAGTGGGCCTGGCTCAAGCTGAAGGCATGCACAGTCAATTTCACCTAGCCATACAGCTCAGGACCTTGTGAGCAGCCTGGTAGGGCCCCACCCAGCATCCCCAAACAACCCAGAATGTTTGGAGCTACCCTGGGGTCCTGCCTGGGCCCTGCCCAGTGACCCCAAGCAGCAGGGCAGCCTTAGTGGTTGGCCTGGCATGAGCTGAAGGCATGCACAGCGAATTTCACCTAGCCTTGGATCCTTGGGACCTCGCACGGAACATTACAGGGCCCCACCCTGCATCCCCAAACAGCTGAGGAGCTTTGGCATACAAAATGGGGCATGCTGAAGGTCTTCCCAGCATGCTACCCCCTCTTAGGGAGCCTTCAAGTGCCCCTAGGAATCTGGTAAGGCCTGCCTAATGACCCCCTCTCAACTGGGGAAACTCCCTGAAGTACAGACAGCCATCCTCAACCCAGGAAACAACTGAGACTTTGCATTCACCTGCCACAGAAAATGAATACAGAAAAATGACAAAATGAAAGAGCAAAATGCAATCTTACACCTCCAGTCCATTCCAAACAAGCCTAAGAGACATGGACATAGAAGAAAGTATAAGCCGTACACCTGAAAGTTCTGAAATAAGAGCAACTGAAGTAAAGAAACAACTCCATAAAGCTGTAAAGGAACTTAGATTAGAAATAATCTCCCAGGTAAAAAAAGAAATGATAAGCATAATGAAAGAAATGCTGAACATGTCTAAAGAAGACATAGTTTTAAAAAAATAGAGGAGCACTGCAAAGGGATGGAAACCTTGAATGAACAATACAAGAAAGAACTAGAATGCATGAAACTTATTCAAAGAGATATCCAGGAAATCAAAAATGCCATCAAAAGCTGGCAAAGTTGCCTCAATGAATGTGAAGATAGACTTTCAGACCTTGAAGACAGGATTGCAGCTAGTGAACAAGAAAAGAAAGATCTTTTAAAAATAACAAGGAATCAGGAAATAATTCAACAGTTGCAAGATGATGCAAAGAAAAACAATGTAAGACTGATAGGTGTAAACAAAAAAGGAGACAACACAAATGATATAAAAAGACTATTTACAGAATAGCAGAGAATTTCCCAAACATGGGAAAGGAAACTGACATACAGATAAGTGGCATATAGAACTCCAATTAGCCATAATGAAAATAAATCTATACCCAGACATAATAGTCAGCATCCCAGAAATTCAACATAAGAACAGAATATTAAAAGCTGTTAGAGAAAAGAAGCAAATCACCTATAAAGGAAAGCCCATCAGAATCACAGTAGACTTCTCAACACAAACAAGTCAAGAAGAGCATGGAATGAAGTATTTCAAGTCCTAAAGAAAAATGACTTCCAACCCAGATTGATGTACCCTGCAAAATTATCCTTCAAAATCAATGGAGAAATAGGATACTTCCATGACAAAGAACAGCTGAAGAACTTCATGACCAGCAAACCAACTCTGCAAAGAAAACTGAAAGATATTCTAGATAGACATGTAAATAGCTATGACTTCAAGAAGACCAACAGAAAAAAAAAACAACAAGCAGGGCAAACAATTAAACAGAAGGAAAAGGTAAAGAAACCACTGCAGAAAGATAACATGACAAAAATATCACTTATAACCATTAATGTAAATGGCCTCAATTCACTAATCAAAAGAAACAGACTGGCAGAATGGATCAAGAAACAACATCCAACCATATTCTGTCTACCAGAAAGCCATCTAACCCAAAAGGAAATTCATAGACTGAAAGTCAAAGGATGGAAAACAGTACCTCATGCAATAAGAACCCCAAAAAAGGCAGGGGTAGCTATTCTGTTCACAGACAATGTGAACTTCAAACCAAGAATGATCAAAAGAGATAAAGAAGGCCACTATATACTGGCTAGGGGGAAACTCCAAGAGGAAAAGATAACAATCTTAATTATATATGCACCAAATATGGGAACACCCAGTTATACAAAACAAATATTAATACAAATGAAAAATCAAATAAGCAATAACACAATTATAATGGGAGAACTTAACACCCCCTTGACACAAAGAGACAGATCAACTAGACAGAAAATTAGCAAAGAAATAACAAAACTGAATCAAACTTGTGAACAAATGGACCTGGTAGACGTGTACAGAGTTTTCCACCCAACAACATCAGAATATACATTCTTCTCAGCTTCACATGGGATATTCTCTAGAACAGACCATATACTAGCCCATAGAACATGCTTAAGTAAATGCAAAGGAATCGAAATTGCCCTATGCATATTATCTGACCATAGTGCCATGAAACTGGAAATTAATGACAAAATAAACTGCAAAAACTCTCTAAACACATGGAAATTAAATAATACACTCCTGAACAATCACTGGGTCACAGAGGAAATTAAAGAAAAAATTAAACAATAGCTACAGGCAAATGAAAATACAAATACAACTTACCAGAACCTGTGGGACACAATGCAAGCAATCCTCAGAGGTAAATTTATTGTAGTGTATTCCCACATCAGGAAAATGGAACACACACAAATAAACAACCTGATGCTACATCTCAAACACCTAGAAAAAGAGCAAGTCAAGCCCAAAGTCAAAAGAAGGGAGGAAATTATAAAGATCAGAACAGAAATTAATGCAATTGAGACTAAGAAAACAATACAAAGAATCAATGAATCAAAGAATTGGTTCTTTGAAAGAATAAATAAAATTGATAAGCCCCTAGCCAACCTTATTAAAAAAGGAAAGAAAAAACTCAAATTCATGCAATAAGGAATGAAAAATGTTAAATCACTACAGACCCTGTGGAAATACAGAAGATCATCAATACCTACTTTGAAAATCTTTACTCTCATAGGTTCGATAACACAGAAGAAATGGACAGATTTCTAGAAACATATGAATTACCAAAGCTAGATCAAGATGTAAAACTGCCAAACCCACTTTCAGTTAATGAAATTGAAAATGTAATTAGAACCTAACCAACAAAGAAAAGCCCAGGTCCTGATGGATTCATGGCTGAATTCTACAAGAAATTCAAGGAAGACTTAATTAACACTCCTCAAACTCTTCAGTGAAATTGAAAGGAAAGCAATTCTCCCTAACCATTCCTGGAAGCAAGTATTACCCTAATACCAAAACCAAAGAAAGACCCAACCAAAAAA
>RJWT010034080.1:0-13750 GCA_004365215.1 Cuniculus paca
AAGCCGCTACACCCACAGGTGGAACGAATTGTCTGTCCTGTTAATGGATACAGACACAATTCAGGGAAGCAAGCTGTCTGCACGCATCCCTTAAACGCATCCCTTGAATCCTGTTTGGCTCTTCTGACGTAGAAGATAAGAAAAAGAATCAGTTGGGGGAACGTAAGATGCGGAACTACAAAAATAAACGTGCTGTCCCTGACATCTGTGTTTACAAATGCATTACGTTAAACAGCAGAGATTTTCCCTGTGTTAGCCAACACTAAGCTGGCATCAGATCAGGTACGCTTTGTTTTTCCTTTAGCCTTGATCACAAGGGTTCTCCGCACTATCTCTTTGCTTCCCAGTTTTGTTTTATTTTCTCCATAAAGGAGTCAACAGAGGGCTGACTGGACGATTTCAGAAACATGACTTATAACCAACCCACTCCATTGTTTTGCCACTGAAAGTGAGTGTGCGCTGCTTACTCTTTAATGAAGTGGTCTCTCCAGTCCCACAAGGCAGAGCATTTCTATCTCCATAACTCCAGAACAGGTTTGAGTCAAAGAAACGACACATGCAGTGGCCAGATGTTTGGGGAGTAAGAAAGGGAGCTAAGTTCACACAATTGTTCTTCCTTCTCGTTTTCCGCTGGTTCTTTCCTGTGGGCTGCAGGACACATTGGCAGACGGCTCTGCTCTGAGCATGTCCACAGCCAGCCCGAGCCTGCACTTCGATGAGAGCCAGCTAACAGCCTGCCTTCCTTTTCCTGTGCAGCTGCTGTTTGCAGAAGGACATGATTTGAAAGTTGATTTATTTACCCTGCCTTTTTTTTTTAATGCATGGATGATGTCTGTTTGTTGAAACAATTAATGAACCCTATAATATGATTAGAAAGTAACAGAAAAACATCCTTCACTCACAGGTGGAAATCTAAGGTCCTTGGCTTTTGGAATGTTCCTATTGCAACTCCCCCAGTCAGAGCAAAACCAGAACACGATTTTGGTCTTTAGAAACAAACAAAAACAAAAACACTGAACAAGTCTTGTTTTTCACGCTACAGCCTTTGATTCATGAATGAAGACAATCACTTTCACTTGTGGAAACCCATGGGCTCTGCTTCATGCCTCTTAATTCTGTCTGTTGTTTGTGGAGACTCAGGATGTTGATACACCACCGCACTATAGAGAGGAAGCAAATGTTCCAGAAAAGGTCTCTTCCTCCTCGGCTAGCTCCTCCTTTCAAGAAGTCAGCGGAGGTGAGACCCAAAAAATAGACTTGACTAAAATGAAAAGGGCAAAGCAAAGAAGATGTGGTTGCTTTCTTTAAAAAGTTTATTTTGAGTAATAACATGAACATACCCATCAAGACAGAAAGTTTTAAAGGAATATTCAGGGAAAACATAGTTTCCTCCCATCCTTACTCCTTGTCAGCCATCAAGTTCCCATCCCAGAAGCAACTGCTATCACATTTCGAGGGTGTTTTTTCAGAGACATCCTACATAGATATAAACATTCATATATGTGTGTGCTTCTTAGATACACAAATGATAATGTACAATACACATTAATCTACACGTTCCTTTTCTTCATGTAACAATACACCAGACAAAGGAGTTTTTCTACCCACAGAGCTATCAGGAGAGAGAAGTCATTCTTCAGTTCAATGATCTGCATCTGGTTCTGGCTTTTTGTACTGACAACAAACAAGGTGCCAAGTCAAACTCTGCCTCCGCCACAGGCGCTCCCAGCCCAGAGAAATAGAAATCAGTATTCAAAACCTTAGAACTTTGAATAACAGGAAGAGGGGAATGAATACAGGAGAAAAGGGAGGATGAATTAGGTTGAATAAATTGTTGTACAGAGCTGACAGTTGTAAAGTGAGGCACTTGCTGGTCTTGCAAATGAAAATCCATTGGTTCCTTTCTCTGCTTTAGTAAATAGAATACAAACGCATTGTCCATCATGGTATCATTTTGCTAGTTAAGGATCTCTAGGAGCAACCTGCCACCAATACTCTGGAAATGACATGAAGGAAGTAGAAAGAGAACAGGCTGTGGAATCAGGCAGACCTGGCTATTAATACTGGACTATACCAATTATTAATTTAAACAAGTTAAATAATCTCTTAGATTCTTGGTTTTCCTTTGTGTAAGACAGAAATATGCACCTTAAAGAGGCTGTCACGGTTTGTTTTAAATACAAACAAGGCAATGTAGGAGTCTGCTACTAGTGCCACAATGCTACATAACAAACAATCCCCAAATCTCCCTGCCTTGAACCAATGAACACTATGTTACGTTCATGCATCTACTCATCGTGATCTGGCTGTGCTCGGCTGCTCTTGCCTGAGCTTGTCTGGTCTTCAGGATTTGGGTCAGGTTCAGGCCTCTCTGCATGCTCTGATCTCAGGCTAGAGAGTAACAAGCACCTGGGGGCATGCTCTTCTTAAGGCCAAAGGCACAACCTCAGGAGGGCTTGCAAGAACTTACCACACCTCCTACAGCCTCTTAACAGGCACACTGTCATGTTTCCCATGTTCTGCTTTTCCAAGGTCAAGGCTAGTGGAATAGGAAGAATATCTTCCCAGAGCAAATCTCAGCAAAGGCAAGTAGGGAAGGAAGAACTGCAGACCATACATACAGACATCCAGAAGGTTCACATAAAGGTGGGCTGTTATCACTAGAGTCTCAAGTAGAAAAGATAGAAGGGATGACCTTGAAGTTATGATCATTCTAAAAGTGTATACTCTAAAAAGAAATGTTTTTTTAAAAACACTTTTAAAAGTCAATCAGATTGTAATTTTATTTTTCTAATCAGAATTAGCATATATGATGCCTCTAAGTAAATTTGAAAACATGTGTTTCCCTAAGCAGATAGGCCCCCAGGGCCAACAGCCTGGCAAGTACATAAAAATGAGGTTCCCCCATCCATAGAGCACGTGCGCCTCTGCAAACAGCCCAGAAGGAGAGTAGCACCTTAGCCGGGCACCGCATGCAGCACGCAGTCTGCACACCATACAGCAGAGCACTGTGCCTGAGGATGGAAAGTGGCCTGGCAGTCTCATCCTGTATCTGGGTCTGATTCAATAATGTCATCACTATAAACAACTCCCTTGGAATTTAGAATCATAGGATCATTTCTGCCTTCCAAGTTATGAACCATAAAACTAGAGCTTTGGGGATATGGTAACCCTGATTTCCCAGAACGCCTGCAGCATCTGCCGTCTCCTGTCCAAACCCAGACCAGGTGACTCCACAGTTTCCAGGAAGCCTAGTAGGACCCAAAAGTGGGATCACAGGAAGCTGCACAGACTTACCAGAATTAATTTCTTTCATCCTGATTGACAGGATAAGGACAGAAGGGAAGAGGAGGGAATTGTAAAGCAGCTTGCTAAGGCACTGACTTTATAAGATTGTGGATAGAGAAGCAGCTCATGGGGAGTGGGGTAGGAGGCAGCAAACTGGGGGGAGAGATACAGAGACACCCAGGGTGGGATGTGGGTGGGAGACCCTTATGTCTACACATAACATCACTGTGAGGAAAGATGTGGAATTCAGTCCTGAATTGCTTATTCAGAAGATTAATTAGTAAGCCGTTAGGAAACAATGATTCAACTGAACAGAATATTAATTTTTCCCAAAAGTTAGGCTCTAGGCATAAAGAGGAGAGAGAAGGAGGAGGTAGGAGGAGGAATTCTAGAGAATAGGGGTGGGAGAGCATTGAAGAGGACGAAAGGGAGGCTCTGCTTCCCAGCATCCAGCAAGAGCCTGGCCTGGAGAGCGTGTTCATTCATTCATATGGTGCATGCCTGGGAGAGAGCATCAGAGCAATGGCAGTCTCAGTGTCGTGATTTCACAAAGCATCCTCCAGCGGCTAGAAAAGGACACCTCAAATTGCTTCCAACGAGTCCCATTTGGTACTTGGAGAACCACCACACACTGAAGTACAGCTCATCCATTCTCTCCACATTTCCTTTCTCATCACACTAGATTTGCTTCTCGCTTCACTGCCCAGAGCAGGGAAAAGGCAGGCATCCCACCCCCTTGCCTTTGCGCACTCTCTCTTCGGTTTTCCTGTTTGCTCTCTTGTAAGAGTCTGTTAGACACTTCCTCTGAGGTTTATCTGCAGTCTGACCTGTAAGTCTTTGAAATATGCTCTCTCATGGTCTCTCACTCCAGTGACACCACGCGGCCTCCCTTAGCAAGGTGTGGGTAACAACAGCCTGTCTGGAGATATTAGCTGCCAGCCTCTTCCCGCTGGGTTGTCTAGGCGGGGCCTCCTGCAAAATGAGGGGTGCTGAAGGGTGTTCCCAGTATGAACCGGCCTTGGACTTTGCCCAGAAATAAATTTTACTCCCTCTCACTCTCTAAAATGTGGCTGGGCTCAATCAGATCTAAAAATTCATCCATGTCTGCACAACCACTCCAAGGAATGAGAGTCACCACTGGGCAACCCAGCCTTCTTCCCAAACCTTTCCAGACCCATTCAAGACCCAGCTGCTAGTGCAGAGATTCAACATTCTGGGGCTAGCATGTTAATTTCAAAACAACCATGAGGCTCGATTTGATGTAATGAAAGAAGTTAATGCTTGCTGAATACCACCCAGTTATTACTACATTAATTCACCCATGTTAGCTGCTGACATTGGTTGGGAGGCACAGGTTAGGATATTTCAACACTTTGGCTAAGACGAGCTGCCTGTCCGTGGTTGTAGGAGCCTCCTCACCCCACCTCAAAGCCAGATGATGGCTCCACATTTGGAATGACCTTCACATCAAGGGCATATGGTGTTACTTTAGTGTTATCTGGGAACGGATCAACTGAAGCGTGGTTGGGGTGTGTCCCCACAATCAGTCATTGTCCTGACACCCATAGAGACCCACTTTTCCCCGAGCCCAGATTCTAACCAGTGAATAGCTCTTCAAAGGTAGAAGCAATGGTAACACACAAGTATGGCCAAAACCTTTTCTTGGATCATTGAGCTTAGTCAGTCTACACTATGTATAAATATTAAATATGTGTTTTATTGCAAGAAACAATGTATTAAACAAACAGAGCTATTTGCTCAATCTTGTGGGTTAAATTGGGTCCTGCAATATGCATATGTTGGAATCCTAACCCTCGCGACCTCAGAATGAGAGAGTATTTGGAGAAAGAACCTTGAAAGAGGTGATTAAATGAAAATGAATCAGGACCATTAGGTAGGCCTTTGTATTTCTTCAGGAGTCTCTAGAGAAACAGATACAATAAGATGCACACACACACACACACACACACACTATAAGGAACTGGTTTATACAATTATGGAGATGGGCAAGTTCCAAAGCCAAGATTTTCAGAATAAATTGAAAAGCTGGAGATCCAAGTAGCTGAGGGTTCAGGCCTGAGACTGAGGGGAGCTGATGGGGTAGGTTTCAGTGTCAAGGCCAGCAAGACCAAATGCTGGAGAAAAGCTGACGTCCCTATCTGAAGGCATCCAGATAATTCTCCCTTCTTCAACTTATTGGATAAGGCTCACTCACATTAGGAAAACAAATGTTTTACTTAGTCTGTCAATTCAAATTTCAACCTAATACAGACACAATCTCCCAATGAGAAATGGAGGATAATGTTTGACCAAATATCTGGCATCCCATGCTCTAGTCAAGTTGTCACATGTTATTAGCCATGACAGCCCTAGTACAATCTGACTGGTGTCCTTATAAAAAGGGGAGAATTTGGACACACAAAGAAAAAGCAGAGATATATGTGAACAGATAAAAGAACATGTGAGGATGCAGTAAGAAGCCAGTCATCTGTAAGCCAAGGTAAGAGATTTCAAAAGAAACCTTACAGCCTCTAGAACTGAAAAAGAAAATTTTAGTGTGTGTAAGTCACCCAATCTGTGGCATTTTGTTCCGGACCTTTAAACAAACTAAGATAAAAAGTCAAAGGGTGGACAGCTGCTGTCTTAGTTACTTTTCTATTTGTTATGACAAAACACCCAACACCCAAAGTTAAAGGGAAAGTTTTATCTAGCTCACAATTTGTGGAGGTTTTAGTCTGTAATCAGCTAGCACCAACGCAGGGTGACACATGGCAGAGGGGCAACAGTTCATGGTGGTAGAAGACAGCAAAAGCAATAAGGGGAAGGAGAGACAATCCTTTTTCTGTCCCTTATATTGTGTCCAGTCTGTTGGGGTTAGTGCAGTGCCAATCCAATCAGTGAACTGATCCAGCAATCCCCCACCCTTAATCCCAGCACCCTTAATCCCAGCATCGTACTATGAATCAATCACATGCTCTAGATTCAGCCAGCTCTGAGAAAAACCCTATGACTACATGAGGCTTTGAGGGGGAACATGTAGACACAAACCATAACATACCTGTTCTGGTGCTGTCTATGTCCAGTGGCATCTGGGCCCATGCCTTTGGGATTCTTTTGGCCTCTTCTTATCTTAGCCTTGTTATCATGTGATGGCTACATCACTCCTGACAGGAAGCAGAGCAGAAGACAGGTCTTTCTCCTGGGGTGGCTTCAGGACAGAAAGACCACTCTGATATCAGCACAACTGCCTGATTGTACCAACCAACACTATGTCCCCTAGCCACTCTCACAGTTATGGTTTGTGTCTGGGTGTCCTCCCAAAGCCTCATGCAATCATAGGGAGTGGGGTTTTGGGGGCCAGTTGAACCTAGAACTTGTGATTGATTCATGGTCCAATACTGGGATTAAGGGGGTGAGTGCTACACCCGCCCTAGGGTGGGTATCTTGCATACAATATAAGGCACAGAAGGAAGTTTCTCTTTATTTTCTCATGCTTGTTGCTTTTGCTGTCTTTAGCCACCAGAACCATTTCCCTTCTGCCCTGTGCCAACCTGCTTTGAAGCCAGTCAATTATGGACTAAAACCTCTCCAAACTGTGAGCTAAACAAAAATTTCCCCCTCTAACTTTGAGTATCGGATATTTTGTCTCAGCAATAAGAGAAGAGTAAGATGCTCACCTATGAAAGAAGCTAAACATAAAATATAAAACTTTCAGATTTTAAAATAAAAGGTGGCAAAAGGGAAGGGATTATGACTGGGTGCTGAATGAGCCATTTGATAATACATGCCAGAATGGGGTGGGCAGAAAGAATTGAATATAGGGATGTTTTATGCCCAGTGGACCATGTTTTGTACTCTGTGACTAAAATGGTTGGTTGAGATTAGCTATCTTTATCAAGAGTGTTTTGGGTCCCTCTTTGAACCCCCTTGGTTGTACCACCAGGATCTTCAGCCACTTGCTCCATTTTGCTACTATAGGAGCCTACCAACTCCATCCAGGCCTGAGTAGTCCAGCACCTGCAGCTTGCCAGATATTTTCCTAGAGGGTCAGAACCTCTCGGAAGGCACTGCTATGCTCCAAGGCTGACTAGCCACAAGGTCTTCCATTTCTAGTGTCCTTTGGCACTCCTGGTCTTGGGTGGAACATGTCACCTTGGATGCAAGTTCTGGCTTCCCCATTGGCTCCCAGAAAGGCCCCATAAATGCCATCTAGAAGTGAGAGAAACTGTTTTTGACCATAAGTAAACAGCAGATGAGAAGAAAGTAGACAAACACCCTCTTCCTCTCCCCTGCATACTCCTAGGAGATCTGGTTTCTCTGTATGTGCTGGTTGGGAGCCTGCTGCAGAATTGAGTAGACCCTGATTTCTTGTGGCTGCTGAAACAAACTCCCACAGACTCGGTGGCTTTAAAGAGAGCTTCGATCTGTCATGGTTTTGGGGACCAAAAGTCCAAAATCAAGGGCCCTTGATTTCTCCAATCTCTCCTATCTTTGGAGAGACCACCATTCAGTGCTCTATAAGAGATATGCTGATATTTGGGGACTGTAGGCACCTTGCTGAACAGGGAACAGGACTGTATCTCTTCACTGCTTATCAAAACCTGTGGTCAGTGTGAGTATATGGGCCCCGCCTTCATTGTTATTTTCTTTCTCACCAACCAGAGAATGTGCTTCCCAAATGAAGCATCAGTGCTCAATCCTTGCCTCAGGCTCTGGTTTCAAGACGAAGACTAAAATAATCCTTAAACTGTACTTTTGCAGAACATGATTGTCTTAGTCCATTCTGGCTGCTATAGCAAAATACTATGAACTGGGTAACAGTAAAATTTATTGCACACAGTTTAGGAGGCTAGGAAGTCCAAGATCAAGACACTGCCAGATTAGGTGTCCTATAAGAACCTATTCTCTGCTTCATAAATATGCCTTCAAGCTGAGTTTTCATATGGTAGCAAGAGCATGCTAGCTGTCTGGGATCTTTTTATAATAGCATGGTCTTGGTTACTTCTTTCTCATTGCTGGGACAAAATACCTGACACCCAAAATTAAGGAAGGAAAGTGTTTTTAGCTCACAGTTTGTGGAGGTTTCAGTACGTAATCAACTGGCTCCAAGGTAGCGTGGCATGGTATAGGGGCAACAGTTCAAGGCAGCAGAGACAGCAAAGCAACAAGAGCAAAAGGGGGAAGAGCAAACTTTCTTTCCTTCCTTATATTGTAAGCAGGCTATGCCCCTCAGGTGGGTGTAGCACTCACACCATCTCCGTGCCCTCCTCTTGCACAGGCTCAGGATGTTTACAAAGTAAGGATCCTGGCTCCCTCCTGAGTCTCTTAGTTATACTTCTGAACCTCTCAAGTTGACACAATGTATCAACCACAGCAAGCACTAATCCCAGTCATAAAGTCTTTACCCCCACGACATAATCATCTCCCAAAGGCCCCCACTTCCTATTACCATCACTTTAGAGTTAGGATTTTAATGTATGAATGGAGGGTATGGTGTTGATCCAAGCATTCTCATGATACCAATAATGTATACAGAGCCTACGCTTTGGCATTAGATAGAGCTCGATTCAAGTCCAGGATCTACCAATTACTTGCTATAACTTTGGGCAGGCCTTTCATTTACCATTTCTAATTAAGCCTCAGATTTTTCACCCTCAAACATAAGCAATAGTAATGCTTAGTTGTAGGGATGTTACAGAGATTAAGTGAAATTGTTCATGCAAAATTTTCACTACATGTACACAGTAAACTACAGACCCCCTGGGTTCTGGAACAGTGTGAATGAAGTGCATGGTACAAACTGACCTCATTTTCACTTTCCAGACAAGAGGCCATATCTTTACCACTCCCATCATGTGTATTTTAAGAAGGGAAAAAATAGTATTGCCATAGGCCTTTATGTCAGCGCTGACAGAGATAATCAAGTCTGCAAAGAGCTTATATGACTTGTTCCCCAATAACAAATTCTACACCTCCCATCATGAGTTACAGGTTCTTACTTCACTAGTTTATTACCAGTTCCCAAACAGACTCAACTTCACACAGACAACACCTGAAGTGCCCTTCCACCATTCATCCATGCATACATGCATGTTCATGATGCTAAATGCCTTGCGGCATATCTCATTTAAGCACTGGAATAGAATGTGAAAAACACAGGCAAGCACTGCTTTTATACAATTTACATATTAGAAAGGAGACAGACCTTTGTGCTATTCTAATGAAGCATGGCCAGGATTCTGGAAGGGACCCTTTTGGGAGATGACAGTCAAGAAATCAAAGCTGTACCCGTTTACCAAAACCTCACCCTTTCAAGGACCTAGGTCAAACCATAACGCTGGTCTCACCCCAACTCCAATAAAATGAAGCACCCTTTGTGTTTTGATGTACTTTGCTAATACTGAAGATCATTTACCTTGTGCTTTGAGATAAATACTTTGTATACATTGTATAACTGAACCTTTACTACATTCTCATTAAGCAAATAATCTCGGTTTTTCAGCAAAGGAAACTGAAACTTAGAGATCATGTGAACACACCTTGCACCCACACTCTTCCCTTCCATGAATCCTTCCCCCAGCTAGTCACTGCCTTCCTTAGGTCTCACTGCAAATGTCATCTCCTCCAAGAAGCCTCCCTTGGTCACTCTCCTAACAAGCCACCACTCAGAGTCACTCTTACCCATCCCTCTATTTTCTTCATAGCCCACAGCTCTCTGAAATTACATGTATTTATTTACACACTTGTTGTATGCCTTACTGCATTACAATGTGTTAGTCCTGTGAAAGCAACAAAAGTCATATCCTCTACATCAGGTCACTCATATTCTTGACACTTAAGAGTGTTGTGTGGCACATGATAGGCCTACCATTAATGTTTGTTGTAAGAATTAATGAATATAACCAAAGTCACTGCTAATAGGTGGCAGAGTTGAGATTTAAACCTAGATATGTCTTTTTCCCAAGTCCATAGTCTAATTCCTTTTATAAGCTTCCTACTATCCATCTTGCTTTTCAGATTACTTACCTTTCTGTCTCTGCTTCATGGTTCTGAGGGCAACAGCAAGTGCATCACAGACATCTTTGTGTCTCTCATAGTTCCTGTAGGGACACTGCCTTACTCCTCAGATACTCTGCCCTTATTTGCTGAGATGCATTGAATATGTTTCCATGACAACACCAGAAGAGGAGGAAGGGCTCTGAGGCCCTGTATGATTTTCCTCTCCTCTCCATGAGATCCGTATGACAGACTGTGGGAGATCCTTCCTTGGAGCTCTCAGTAGACAGGTCACCAGGCCTGCCTCAGGCACCAGGGGTCACTCCTGGCCTTGGAAAGGAGGTAACATCTGCTACTGAACTGGCTGGTTCTCTGTAAAGTGTGGCCACATCTCCCAACCTGAGTGACCCATGGATGGAGATTTCAGGTGGTCTCCATTTGAGTATTAGGGTCTAAGTTGCTTAGAAAAAGAACATAGTCTTTATGGCACAGAAATTCACTTGGCTCCTGTAAGCAGTCAGGATTCTTCTTTGCTAATGACAGTGGCTGGGATTTCAGTGTGAAGAGAGGCATCTTCTTACATGGAGAAGAGATGTAGCTCAGCAAAAATTCTCTGATGCATAGGATCCTCCTGCCCTGTCTTTGACTCTTGGCTTTTCACATTTTCCTTCAGCTACAAAATCAATGGAACTTTATAAAGCTCCACACTTGGCCCCCTTTATCTGTGCCTGTGAAGAGATAGAGTGGTGAAGCGTTTCTTCAGGGCTTGCAAAAAATTCATCGTGTTGTCATCAGAAAACTCAGAGGTATAAAGAAGTCAGCGTCAGCTTTCTTGCATAGTTTGGCCACCTTGAAGGCAAAGGCCCTCCTGGAGCCACAGGGAAGGAGGGGCAGGGACTGCAGAGAGGTCAGCAAGTGGGGCTCCTCCAGAGGACCGGCCACAGTGCTGAGACCTTCCTCTCCTTCCCTGCACTTTCCTGATAGGCAGAGATTTAGGAGAGGCAGCGCACTGTCCTGGATTGACAGCAAGCACAGCTCTCCATGGGGTGTGATTTGACAGCATCTAGATGTGACGTCCCTCCCTTAAGACATATTCCTGATTACCTGAATTTTCTCCATTAGCAGAATTCCCTCGAGTCTCACAGAGTTAGCCATTTAAAAAAAAAAATGCTCCTGGCATTAAAAACTCTGTTAGAAAGGCTAATCATCTCCTAGCAAAGGTCTGCAAACTTTACCTGTTTAAAGAATCAGATAGCAGATGTTTCAGGTGATGGGGACCGCACTGTCTCTGCAGCAGCCCCTCCCCATGAATGCAGAAGCAGCCGTGACAGTACAAGGATGGATAGACATGGCTGTGTTCCAGTGAACTTAATTTATAAATCCCGACAGCAGGCTGGATTTGGCCTGCACACCATAATTTGCCAAGCTAGCACTCGACTGTAAGTCAGCAACCTTTTATTACCACCTCTTTATCCACAGTGCTTTCTATGTGAGGCATACAGGAAAGAGTTGTGGAAATGTCTTTGGTCGAAGCGTTTATCAGTTAATAACAGTTCAAGAGAAGCTGACTGATAACTGACCTCTCCATAAAGAGACTCAAAACAGATAGGTATAGTGAAGACTATTCAAGGGGTTGAGGATTAAGGAGGAAGAGCTTGAAAAACAAGTGTTGCCAGCCCAGCAATTCTAACCAAACAGATCCCTTTGGTTATGGTCATAAATCCCCAGATCCTATAGCTCCCTAATAGTAGTGCATCCCCTATTTTGGCACCAGTAAAAAGTAATGACTGAGAGCAGTGGAGGTCAGTGACAGTCAAGGGACCCAGAGCTCGGTTACTTTCCACTTTTATCAAATCCCTGTGCTCCAGAAAGATGTTTGTTCTCATCATTTAGTAGAATGAACCAGAGGCCCACTGATCCAACTCAACATAACTGCTAGTCTTTAGGTAATGGGTTAGCTGTTTTTCAAAAAGTCAGCTCTGCAATATCGTGTTCTATTTACCTTCTTTCTAAGATAAGGTACACCTTTGGCAATTATGGAATATAAAATATCCCTGTGGGTGTCTTTCAAGAAGGTGAACTCACAATGGTGACCTCAGCATTGATTTTAGAAGATGACAACTGCTGTTACCTTCATTTCAACTGTTTTTTGAAACCCCATCTTGATTTGGGAGAGGTTGGAACACAAAGGGTTGATATGCTCTTATTCATTGCAGTTCTATGCATTTGGGAATTTTGTAATGCCCACATAGGTAAGGTTACACTGTAATAACAAGAAATCTCACAAATTTCCATTTCCTAACTCGACCTAAGTTTATTTCTTGCTCATATCACATGTCTGACATGAACTGGCAGGCAGACTGTCCCCACTAAGGTTTGTTTTGTTTTGTTTTGTTTTGGTACTGGGGATCAAACTCATGACCTCACACTTGCCGGGCAGATGCTTATGCCACTGAGCTAAATCCCCAGCTCCCCCACTAAAGTTATTCAGGGACCCAGGCAATGCAGGCTCCATCATGACACATGTTCTCTTGGTCATCTTGTCAGGAGAAAGGGACATGACTAATCATGCTGGGGCTTCTAAAGCCTCTTTCAAGAAGTGTCATATATGCTTCCCTTTTGTTGACAAAACAAGTGACATGCCACAAAGATCAGTAAGTACAATCCTACCCTACCCCTAGCAGGGTGAAATAGTTGTGATCAGGCCTAATGACTACTGCAGGATCTGAAGGAAGTCAGCAAATGCACATGCGGAAGGAATCCAGTAGCCCTATAAGAAAGATGAATGCGAAAGTTGAGTGCTGATATCTTGGGGAAGATTCCAAAGGCCTGAGAGTCAGAAGTTAATCTGACCATTGGTATAGCAGATAAGAACAACATTCAGCAAGGGAAGGAAAATTCTGGAAGGCCAATCTGCAGTGGTCACGGACTGGAGCAGGTGCTAAGGATAACTCACAATGACAGAGTCAGGCTGCCTTCTTCCCAGAAGGAGTAAATTAAAAAAAAAAAAATCTGAGGCAAATACAATGTGGTAATCACTAGATTCTTTCTAAAACCAAGTGCTACAGTTTGAATGTGATCTATCCCCCCAAATTCATGTTGGAAGTTATTTCTAATTATGAGTTTTTAAAAATTTCAATGGTGGAAATGCAGTATCACTATGGTGTTTGGAGATGGGGCCTTTAAGAAATTATTGGGATTAGATAAAATCATTAGGGTGGAGCCCCAGGAGTGAATCCTGGTGGATTTATATAACAAAATGGAAAAGGGCTAGATGACTAATACACACACACACACACACACACACACACACACACACAAGCATGCCCTGACTCTTATCATGTGATGCTGCCTTGGGCTATGCTGGGCCTGTACTTGAAAGAAGGCCATCATCAGATGTCATCCCTTGACCTTGCACCTCCAGAATCATGAGCCAAAATAAACTTTATAAAGTAGCTTGCTTCAG
>RJWT010034081.1:0-13756 GCA_004365215.1 Cuniculus paca
AGAGCATCTGAGCTGTTACACGATCCTTCCAGGTTATGGTTTCTAATTTAGCTTACTTCCTTTGTAGAGACCATCCAAGAGAAATATTTCTCGCGTGAAATTATTTTTGGAGACTCTCCAAATCAACAAGTCCCTTCTCTACCCTCAAGGGATTGGAGGGCTGCGGATTTGCCAAAGTTAATAATATTAATCCGTCCATCATATTAGAAACTCATTGTGTTGGAGAATAAAGGGAGCTATTCTCTCCAGGCCTGACCCAGCATGGCACCATTCTCTCTGTGACAATCCTGTGGAGTCTTTGGGATGCACTCCTGAATCCCAGCATAATTATCCCTTTCCTGGGACTTTAAATCATAGGGGGCCATGCCGCCTTAAACAGCCCAGAGACTGCTGTGTTCTTTAGTGCCTCTGGGCTTCAGGCATTTCTAGCTGGAGTCCTGAGTCCTTCCAGGGTTGCACTGACACATGGAGGTCAAACTTTGCAGCCTGGGGTGTGGTTACTGGCAGGGCAGTCCCTACAAGTAGGTGGCTGGGATCTTTGCCTTTTGTTAATTCATGATCCAATAAATGAAAGTCAAATGTTAGCCCAGGAGAAAGAGGGGATAATAATGGTTTGGAGAACTTACAAGTACTTGTATAAAACAAGAATTATTTAATTCTCCCAACAACTGTATGGGGCAGGAGTAAATTTTACCCACCTTTCACAGATGAGGAAACAGAGACACTGTTAAGTAACCTGGCTAAGATCACACAGCTAGTCTGCAGAGGAGTCAATATGTGGACCTACACCTTCTGTCTATGAATCTTGGTGATGTTCAGGTGTCCATTCGAGTTTGGGCATTATTAGCATTCAGCACAGATGTTAACAGTTCACGGAGTGTCGCACTACGGAGATTTAGAGAACATGTGCTAAACTGCACCAAGCTGAATCACTGACTTTTAGGTCCCTTTTACACACATGTAGAGCAGTTTATTATTGTGAGACCACCTTAGTCCATTGGACAGTACATTTGTTGGAAATTATTTCAGAGTTGACATGGAGATAATTAAAGTAGATTGGAATTATGAAACCTTCATGCTCTTGAACTTTTTTTTTTGGTGAAGCATGTTTACAATGAGCTTCAGAGAAATTAAGCTAGAACAGTATGGGCCTTGTTCAGGGTGAGTTTCAGGGCTACAACTTGCTAACTGTGTGACCCCACCAGGGCCACAGAGCTTCCGTTAATTGAAGGGAGAGTTGGGGCACACCATCCTCCTGGGGTACAACTGCCACTGTCTATACATCTAGGAATTTAGGTGTTGAAAGGAAGGCATTTGAAGTCTACAACCAGTTAACCCACTGATCATTTGATAAATAGCCACAAGGCATTTTCTATGGGCATAAGAATTGCAAAATTGCTGAGCGGTGGGATTAGAAGTAGTCCCTGACTCTACTTGCTTATAGGGATAGAAGAGATGGGTGAACTGAACTAATTATTGTCCCCTGAGGAAATGCTGGGTGACTAGAATTAGGGCCATCAAAACAGTCAGATATACATAGCCTGAGGCTCAGCAGGTTCAGGGAGGGCCGTTTAAGCTGCTCTTTGAAGGATGAGAACATTCCAGTGAATACAAGGAGAGAGGAAGGAAGGGCCTTCCAATGCGATGCCTTGGCAGGACCAGAGAGACAGGGGGCAGAGGATGTAGAAGACCAGGTGGACGACTCATCTTGAATGCAGAACTATTACCCCTGCATAGTTAAACTGGGCCCTGTCTCCATGTACTGCTATGTACAGATCTGGCTAAGCCATTTCCTTATCCCTTCAACTGGCTCTAAGCAATGCAGATAAGGCCAGCTGAGGTACTGTTATGTAATCCTTGAGGCCAGCCCACAGTTTCCTATTTCCTCACATGGTGTTCCCCATAAACAGTTGGGCACAGCGAAATAGCAGAGCCCTATCGCTCCAGGAATGTCAACTGGGTATGAGCCTCAGTTTGAGAGGCTATGACTTCCCAGGGCAAAAAGTTTACACATCAGAAACTGAGGCAAAAGTCTCCTAAATCATTCAAATGCTACCCTAATCAAGTTACGCAGGCAGGCTGGTCTTTCTGCATATCTTTCTCCCTGCATATTGCAGAGGTGCTTCCTCTCCACCTGGCCAGCTCAGCTCACCTTGCTCACGTAATTCCTGCCATCCTCACTGTCACTCATTCTTGAGCCACTCCTTTCTTCATGAGAATCATAAATTCTGGGGGAGGCCTTGGATCAAGGCCTTTGTTCTGTGCATCCTCATCTGGACTGGATTTTGGACCCCTTGGCTGCCTGTAAATTTGAGTATGTCTTAGTGTCTTTATTCTTGTCATGGGGTGCATTGGAGGTGGTAGATCTGAATTAATTTGCCAGGATTCCAATAATGTTTCAATGGGATTACAAATATAAACTTTCTGAATCAGGAAGAAGAGGGGATAAGGGACTAGAGTATTTGGATGACAGTAAGGGGACACAGACAGTTTTGGGAAGATGGAGATGAGGACGTGTACTTGTCCAGCTCCCAGCATGCTTGCTCCCTGGCAGAACGCTGTGCTTGGTGAGAAGCAGGAGTCCCAGGTGCTAGACTTGGCTTTAACATTGATGAGTTAGTGTCACAAACCATGTACCCTTTTGAAACACGAAATCTAGATAAAAACCATGCTTTTCATATATTTCCAAATATTTTTATTCAGGAAATGAAAATATGTGTACAGATGAACAGATAGATTTGGAGGCATCTCTTTAGGACTGGAGAAAACATCACATGATCTATGTATTATATCATGATTAAACATTTATATATTAATTATTTAGAAAAATATAATACACTGTAGTAATTTTAAACTTACTTCCTTGACCATGAATTGTGATTTTTATATTTATTTATTTAGTTATTTAAAATATTACATTTTTAATATGTAATGAGTGCATAGAATATATTTACCTGCTTACAATATCTAAAAAATAAAAGCAGAAATAAATTCCTATGTGAACTACAATGAAAATAAAAACAAAACTCTATCACAGAAATAGTCTTTGCTTCCATTATCACACTTAAAGCAATCTTCACACATTATAACTGCACGTTCCATATACAAGTCTTGCTTACACTGACAGCATGTGTGCTTAGCTTTCCTTTCCTGTTTGGCAGGTCGTACTTGTTACCTCTCTTGTCTTCCTCTTTTGTTAGGAACTTCCTATTACATTATACAATGTCTACTTAGCAGGAAAATGAAATATCAATACAATAAAATATCAAGTGTATACTGAGTGTTTAGAATAAAGATCACCATTTTCTACATTAACTGTTTGCTTACTAGATCTAAAAACTAATGCCAGAAATAAATTCTATAAGAACTACAGTGATAATACAAATAAAACTACCACAGAAATAGTCTTTACTTCAATTATCACACCAATGGCAGTCTTCACGCATGACAGTGGCACGTTCCATACACCAGTCTCACTTACACTGACAGCACATGTGTTTTGTTTTCCTGTCTTCTTTGGTAGGATATAGTTGCTATCGTGCTGGTCTTCTTGTTTCCTTAGGAGGTACTTGTGATGTTTCATCTGTCTGTTCACAGGTCTGCTCTAGAATTCCTTGGAGGAGTTCTTTGGACAGATATATATTATTCTTTCTCTGTTGTAATTGATCATCTGTTGATTCCAGTCCCAATCCTCTTAAGAAAATTTCTCTGTGATCTTTTGTGCTTGTTATTTTCTTTGTACACTGTGAAACTATTTTTACCTGATGTGTTTAGGATCAAGTAAAACACAACCATTGGCCAATGCTTTGTGTTTTGAGTGACATCATAGTTGCTGTATAATTTGTCAACAACATCTACTCTGCCTTTACTTTTGTTGTAAAATGTGACCATTTCTGGCTTCATTTGTTAAGGATTCACTATCAATACTTTTTGTTGGCTTGTTTCTTTTGAGACAAAGTCTCACTGTGTAGCACAGGCTGAGCTTGAATTTACAGGATCTTTCTGTCTTAGCTTCCTGAGTGATGGAATTACAGACACGTACCACCATGCCCAACTTTACTATCAATTTTATCATCATGGTATAATGTCGAGAGTATCAATACTACTTTGTTTTTCTCCACCAGATAGACCAGTGTTAGGTCTTCCCAAAATCCGAAGATTGTACTATACATTTCTCTATTGTGAACTCACAATATTTATTCAGGAATCTCGACTTTGTTCTTGTGAATAGTTCCTGTGCTGCTCAACTGGTGTTCTTTCAGGAAATGTAACACCAGTGAGTGACTTGTGAACCCACTGTCAAATGTGACATTGGGCTACTTTTTGAAACAGGTGCAACAAGCCCGTTCGCAGCGTCATCTGGTTTATTACTCCACAAATAAAGAGCTGGTGGCTGAGTTCCAGGATGAATTTCTAAATTCAAGGTGTAAAATGTCTTTGCATCTACCAGGGCATATATTTTTATACCATACATGGAAGGTTTAGTTGGCATGCATTGCCAAAAGCTTCAACAACCATAAAAAGATGCAAATTGTGCATCAATTGTCATGCATTCTGCTGGTGTATAAATTGCTTGACAGTTTAACACAAAGCTTTCAGCAAATAAATGGATTTTTTTCTTTCTTGCTGGGTCTTTTTGTCATCAAAACATAGGCAATTTTGAAGGGAACCAAATCTCTTAAGTGTTGTTATTGTTCTAAAAATCTCAATGCCGTATCTGTCACTTTTCCATAAATCCTTTAAATTCTGACAGACTGATGAAGTCTTGTTATGAAGGCTTTCAGTTCAGATACTGAGGTGTCATGACAAATATATTTTTGAGTATTACTATTGGTGCATATACAGTGTTTTCTTGCATTTTGTTATCAGTATATTTCACAACATCTTTTAGCATATCACTTTCAATATGCTATGGAAAATGTTACAGTTTCCAGTGTTGAATCACAGTGTTGGTATTCCATCCAATAGGGTCTACCCCTGGCAAGAACCTAGTAACATTTTCTGACCTAGTTCTAGGTCAGGTATTCATGACCATTTTGTAGGATTTTGAGCAGTCAAATATTTACTTACCTTACTGTTTTCTTCCTCATCTGCCTCAAGGTCCTCATTCTGTACCTGTCATTGTCATACATTGTTCCACTCACTGTCATAACTTCTTTGACTGACATAATCCAAGTCATCGGTAGCTAAGGGACTCAATGACTCATTTTCAACCTCCTCTCAAGTTGCAAAAGTGGATTTTTATGCAGTATTTTACTGAGTTGGGCTTGTTCTGATCTGGCTTCACTTGGAAAATGGGGGGAAAGGAGAGCCACTTGGAGGGAAGGTGGCGAGCTCTGTGGAGAGCCATGACTGCTGAACCTCACGGCTGCTTGGAATTTAGTGAATGTAGTATTTGCTGTAAATGGTACTAGGAACTCTATCAGCTTGATCTAGTTCAGAAATAATTAATTTCATCAGCATTCATTTTGTCAGGGTCAGCAATGATACAGCGTCTAGGTGAGTAGGCACTGGAGAAGCACCCAAGCAGCCTCTGGATCTCCCTGGTATGCCCATGTCTTGGTTACTTTCTCTTATTGCTGAGACAAACACCTGACACCCAAAATTAGGGAAGAAAAGGTTTATTTAGCTTACAGTTTTTGGTGGTTTCAGTCCATAATCAGTTGGCTCCAAGGCAGAGTGGCATGGCGCTGGGGCAACACTTTAAGGCAGTAGCAGAGCAAAAGAGAGCAAAACCCCAAGCCTCTTCTCTACCCTTGTATGATACACAGGCCACCCCCCACCCCTGACAGGGAAGGTGTAGCAATCACAAAATGTCCTTGCCCTCCTTTGCACAGGATGAGAATATTTACAAAGTAAGAATCCTGGCTCCCTGCTGAGTCATTCAGTTAAACTTCTAAACTGCTCTAGTTGACACAATGTATCAACAATAACAGCCCAACACACCAGCCACTACCAAAACACTGAGGCTCCTGGGGCGTGAGGTCCTAGGTTGAAACACTGTCCATAGTCTCCGGCACTAGGATGAAGCCACTGCTTCTGCAGCTGCAGCTAAAATAAGGCAAGATGTTTATTAACATCTATTAATTGTACAAATCAATGGGCTTAACTGTGTGCAACATTTCCATCCTTGCATGTACCATGTGTTGATATCTATCTTTCCCTGACCATAGATTTTTAAAAAGTATTTTTATGCTAGAAATGGTTGCACATGGGTTCTCATCAATAATTTTTAACTTTTCAAATTCTACGTAGTCAGCATTTTATGATGTTCACATAAATTCACAAAGGATAATACTTGCTCTGTGCTACAGCGAGCAGCAGAAGAATTTACGTATCATTTATTGTTCTCAGTGAATGGAAGTCTTTTCTTTCCCTTAACTGAAATATGAATGATTCAGTCTCTTAAAGTTTAAAAGAGACTTCAAAGCTATGATTTTTCTTTAAGTCTAACAGGTTTGTCTTTTTTATTAGTAGATACAGTTTCTTATGGATTGTGACTGGTTTTCAGACCCAAACAAACATAAACATTACTTAAATTGATGATTTTTACCAATGTTTCCACTCTGGCCTGAGTAGTTCTTAGTCTTTAGTACATGAACTAAAATATTAAATAATTTCCAGTAAACCATTTTTTAATATCACTTTCCCAAAGTTGGAGTTTTGCTTTGAAGGCATAAACCCTGTATTTCCCTCCAGTGTATTGTCATGGGCTTGGCAACTGTAGATTAAGTAGATTCAGGTGCCAGTTAGTGAAGCTATTTCCTGAAGTTAATAATTATTCTTAAGCAAATCTGCAGAGTGGGACTTATTTCCCGCCCCCCCCCCCCCAGATATTTCTTTTTCTGCTCGTTCATAACTTCTTCATAAATCTTCCTTAGGACAGCCAAGATAATTTCATTTAGAACAACATAGAGTTATATTCTGATCCAATTTCTTTGTATGACCTCAAGTGCATGGATTTCATTAGAATCGCCATCCTGATAACATGATTTAAGGTGGAATTCAGATGTCGATAGAGGAGACCTCTGTGGAGAGAGCTGGTGTCTGAATGCCAGGATGCTGAGCTGTTGTCCTGTTGTTTGGTTCAGCAGTAATGTCACTGCAGGCACAAGCCCACATCGTGTCTTCCTGTAATTATATTTGCTATCAACTTTCAAGGTGTTGGCTTTAACACCTTCTGTGCCATTTGACATGATGTCTAATCTTAGCATTTTTTAAAAGCAGAACTTTTCCTGTTTCTTTTGGTCTAAAACACAGTGCTGATAATCTATTTTCAGGATAGTAAAATGAACAACTCTTATATTGTGTGAGATATTTGGTCTCTCGATGTTAATTGACGTTGTAACTTAGATTTAAAGCTGATAAGATATTGCTGGGATCAAGTTCATGAAAGAACTTTGATCCTCCAAAAAATCATGGTATACACTATAATCTATACGATTTTTATAAAGTACCTGCAAAAACAATTTTGGTTGTTTTAACTTATAGATGCCTCTAAGTATATTAAAATATTTTTCTTCGTAAGAAAGGTGTTTTGGAGTGATGTCTGCCATAATTCTGTGTTGGCATCATTGTCCCCTTTAGTATATTTTCCAAGCAAAGGTGACATTTAGGTTAGGAAGAGAATTTGGGAGACTGACAAACCTAATTTGAGATGTTCTTTGTTATATTGCCAAACCAGTGACATATTTTGACTGTACTGTTTATTGTATGAGTCTTCTGATTTCCAGATTCAAATCACAGTGGCTCTTGATGGTGAGAAAATTAATATCTGTAAACATTAAGCAAGTACTTAAATATGAAATGTTTGAAGTGACTATAGGATTTCACAAGTCCAGAAAATTATTTGCATTGTTAAATTAAGCTGCACAGAAATGTTGAAAAATTAAGCATATGATAAAAGTTAAGAATATTCAAACATTAATTTTATTTACTTTAACACTTAAAATGCTAAAATTGTTTCAAAAATACACATATTCTCACTCATATGTAAGAAAAATCTTGAACAACTTATATTTAGAATGTATAAATATGTAGTATTCGTTTTGTTTTTTTTCTTGTTGCTGAGACAAAATGCTTGTCACACAAAGTTAAAGGGGGAAAGGTTTATTTAGTTCATAGTTTATAGAATTTTCAGTCCATAATTGACTAGCTCCAAGGCAGGGTGGGCTGGCAGACAAGCGTCGCAGGAGAGAAGCAGTTCAGGGTGGGCAGAATGTAGGAAAGTCACAAGGGATGACCACAGCTCTTCCTGCCCCTTGTATTTTATTCAGGCTACTTACAGTGGGCAACACTCATACCCTTAATCCTAGTACCTTTGATCCTAGCATTGCACCATGAGTCAATTCCAGTGTCACACATTCTAGATCCAGACACCTCTGAAAGAGTCCCAACTATGTTCTATTTGTGAGGTAGGTCCTTTTGCTATTCTTTCCTGGGCTTCTGTGTCCATGGGGCAGCCTACCACCATATCATGTGTAGTTCTAGTAAATTCTTTCTCTTTACCAGTTCTCCTTGGGGGGACATCTAGACACAAGTCATCCTTTAATTAACTGGTTTACTTAAATCATGTTCAATATTGTGTGGTGTGAGAAATAAACTTTTTTTTTGTTTTTTTTGGTACCAGGGATTGAACTCACGACCTCACGCTTACCAGGCAGGCACTTGAGCTGCTGAGCTAAATCCCCAGCTCTAAACATTATTTTTAAATCTAAAAACATATAATAACTTATTGTGAAATTGCACCAAGGAAAGGTCTCATACCTGAGTGTGTCCCTATATCTCACCCCATTCTTTGCATAAGATGAAAAGAGGAAGGCCCTGAGCTGGTAGGAATCAATTTTGCCCCAGATAGCTGACCTAAGTTAACTAAGACCCTCATTTACATGAAAAAAGAGACAATTGGGGGACTACACATTGCTAGCCAAGACAGAGAGAGAGAGAGAGAGAGTGAGAGAGAGAGAAACATAAACCTTGCACCTACATTTAAGGATTGCTTTATGCTAATGCACATACTTAGTGTGATTGCTATGCACCTTCTACATATGCTAATGTTTTACAAAAAATGTATATAATTGCAATGGACCCCACTCACAGGACTGCTCTGTTTGTGAAGTAGGCCCCTTTGTTGTTCTTTCCTGGGCTTCTGTGTCCAGGGGGCAGCCCACCACCATATCATTTGTGATTTTAGTAAATTCTTTCTCTTTAGTAAGTCTCATTGGCCATATCAGATTTCCATCTTTTGTGAGTCAAAGAACTCATGGAGCCAGTGACAGAATGTGATGATTTGGGTAAAATGCATAGCACAGATTCTGGGAACTAGTAGGTAATTGTTAAATAAATGGTAGCTGCTATTTCTGCTGCTGCTCCTCTAAATACTGTTACTCTCACTGGTGAATTTTTCACCTTTGAGATTAAGACATCAGACTGCTCATTGGGCAGTGCCTCTTCTTTTTTTGGGGGGTGGTGGTGGTGGTTATCATTCATTAACTGACCTGAAATCTGCTAGGAAAGGTGATCACACCTAGTGGTGGATACCATAGCAGCAAGTATTCTACTCTCATTTTTGTAAATGCAAAACAAAGCAAAGATTTCAAGTTCAGTATAATTGAAAAGTTTGAACAGAATGTTCAGAGAACTTAGAAAATTATGTAATAGAATTTCTTCATCATAGATTGTTTAAAAAATTTTAAACTCTGAAAATATCCACTTTCCTGTGCAAATGGATAAACCTAGTTTTCTGAACTTCTTCACCCAATGAATTCATGAACTGAGCTTCTCTATCTCTGAAACCATAATTAAAAATCAAATGCATACTCTTACAAATGAAATGCCTCATGATCTTGTTTTCCTTTTCTTTTCTTTCTTTTTTTTTTTTGTTACCAGGGATTGAACTCATGACCTTGCGCTTGTCAGGCAGGCACTTATACTTCTGAGCTAAATCCCTGGCCCTTGATTTTGCTTTCTTAACATCATTTAAAAACCATACTTGACTTCAGCTAATCCACAAGATCATTCCAAATTGAGTCTACTGTGTTGACTAGCCTACTGTCACTAGCACTAGCCTCTACTGCCTGGGCACTTAGTAAAGTGGAAAATAGGTGCTGGCAATTATATGTGGTAAAATAGAAAAAAAATCAGATATGTATGTGCTCGTAGTGGTCTTATTGTTTGTGAAGTGCTTACAATACTTTATGTCTTTGATCCTTTGATCCTAAAGACATCATCTCAAGGAGACCTTTTCACTATAATTGTAGATAAAGAAACAGTCTGCTATGTCAGAAAACCTCTGGTGGCTAATTTCACGCACTAACTTGACTGGATCGGGAGATACCTAGATATTTGGTTGCACATGGTTTTCTGTTGTCTTGGTTATGGTGTTTCTGATGAGCTGAGAGTTGAATGAGTGGACTGTAAGAAGTCGACCCTCTCCCATGTGGGGGAGCACTACTCAAAATGTTGAGGGCCCAAATAGAATAAAATGAGGGAGGGAGGAGAAATTTGCTCCCTTTTCGGCCTCCTTGGAGCTGAGACACATCAGGCCCTCTTTTCCTGCCATCGGACTGGTTCATGGGGTTCTCAGGCCTTCAGACTCTCCAGGCTATCTGGTCTCAGCTTACCGAGAGCAGCTCATGAGACTTCTCTGAATGCATAATCTTGTGAGTCTTTCCTCATAATAAAATTTTATGCCCTGTAGGTTTTGTTTCCCTAGAGAATCCTAATACATAGCCATACTAGTCCATCCTTCTGTTGGGAAGAAGACTCTAAATTACCTTAGAGATAGGTTCCCTAGAGCTTGGGCGAGGAATAATGTAAAAAATCACAAGAATCATGAACAGCAGATCCTTTCCAGAAATACAGTATGTCACTGTGGGAAAAACCTGAGGGAACATGAAATCAATCACTCTGCTGGAAGACATTTCATTTCTGAAGGAGCTCTTCAGTTGGTGTGGTATACAGTTTTTGGGTGCTAGACCCAAGACTTAAATCCGGGCTTTCTGATACATAGTTTAGGATTGTTTCCTCAAAACTTGTCACTATTGTTCATTAACTCTCTTAACAGAGAGGTGCTGCCTGTTTCCCTCATTCTATGCCTCGTTAGGACTTCCTTTAGGACAAAGCACATGTCCTATGTTCTCCTGGACCTTCTGGAAGAGCACACAGATTGGGACTCTTTTTCCCTCCTCTAGTACCTCTCTTCTGAACTGCAAATCTTTTAGAGGCAAGAAGTCGTGGTTGCCATTTTGAAATCACAAAACTTGAAGAATTAGAACGATGATAGGGACCTAAAAAATGAACATGATTACATGTTGCTAATGGCAATCTTCCAAAGGGAAATAGGTTGGGTGGGGGTGACTTTGAGATAGTACCAAGAATTTTATATAACCCCTGCCTCTAGCCTTTAAGGCTTGATGACTGCTCATTCTGGATCCTTTTATGCCTCCTGATAATAACCAGTTGATGACTGATCATGCATGTGAAGAAAAAGATTAAAGATTTTGTAACAAAAACTTTTGGCCTGAATTTCTGCCATATATATTTACAACATCCAACTATTTGAATAAATGTTAAAAAACAGGTTTTGGTAACATGTCTCACTCCATCTTGATCAAGCAACTGAAAGTGCATTTTGGAGTCATTAGGCGTTGGCATTTTTCATTTCTCTGTTGGATATAAGTACCGCATGTCAATAATAGAACTCCAGGAGACAGCCATTGCTGTGGACCAAATCGAGACAGACATCTGTTTGGAAGACTCAGGCTCATCTCTCATTTCCCCAAAGCACCTCATCAAGGTCAAATAAGAAAAAATTGGCTTTCACTTTTATGTCTCAGACTCCTAAAAACTATCCTGAACTACGTGATCATGTTTTCCTGATGACTCAGGCCAAGGATGGATCAGGTATCTGCTGTACCTGGCCTGGCTGACGGTAATAATCAAGTTCAACACTTAATTGTCAAGTTTCCCATTGCCTTTGTGCTGTTTAGACAGAGTTTCAGAAAGGCAGTAAAGTCCCAGCTATAAATAAAACAAGATTGCACATGGTGACTAGGAAATGCAGCATTTATGAAGCCCCAGATGCAGAGCAGAGGGAATTCAGAGTGCAATATTTAATTACTTCATCATTGGAAACTAATTACCAATTGGGGAGTGTTTTCATTTGTGGAACATAGATTGATTAGTAGGATCACCGAAGTTCTAGTTTCCTTACTACTGATTACATCTTTCATAGAAGAAAAATGGGTTAGTTTTAACAAGCTCGAGTCAAGCTAGAGACAAGCAGTGTTCCTGAAGAGTGATTGCACAGGATTAGTGTTATTCAATAGGCAAAGGGGTATTGAGTTCAGGGGTTTTCCTGATAGACTATTAGAGATAAATTTTACATTTGGGATTTCCTTCTCTGTAATAGGTGAGGTTGTATTTTTCATTCAGGAAGTTAATTTGTTTGTTCCACAAAACGTTTCAATCAATGTTGTACATGTTCAGTGACCTGGGGCCTTGAGGCTAAGTTTTGTCCCAGATAGTGGACATAGATATATTGTTTAAAGACTACCTTTGGAAAAGTAGGACCTCTGTAGCAACTTTTTCAAATACTGAAACATAAGAGCTGTGGCCTCATGATGGAGCACTGTGAGCAGCAGGAGTCAGATTCTGGAGAGGCAGAGCATTACAGGGAGTCATTTTTGGGGGGAGTGGAGGTGCCTTGTTTGACATCCATATTCCCAGGCTTCCTTCTCCTTCTCGGGGTATCTCATAACACACAAGTATCCAATCGCTTCGTGCTCTGTTGACTTTTCCCCTGTTAATTCTGCTCTATAGAAAGATGGATTTAAGTCAGGGAAAGCTGATTTTATTCCCCTGGTCTCTTACTAAGATGGAAAAGAATTTTAGGACCCAATTGTCAGGTGCACTATGGCTCCTGAAATCGTGCTGCCAGGCAGATGTGCTCTTTCAGCTGGGGCGAGGGTCTTCCTCAGGGAAACACTAAGAGGTGGTCTGATGCAGCTGGAAGAATGTTGGAATAGAGCCAGCTGAGAAACCTTGGTTTCTGTTCTAGTTCTCCCTGGTACAATGTGTCCTTGGGCATGTGAACTGATAGTTCATGTTCATTCCTTGTTGCTTACATATGAGCATCACAGGAGACAGGGAAAATGAAAAGGCATTGAAAGCCTTGCTGTTTGGTTAACATGATTAACTCTCTGGCAACTAAGCTGCATGTTACAGCATTTGAATGCTACCGCTGGCATTTCAGAACACGGCTTATCCTCTACCCCCTAATTTCATTCCACACCAGAACTGGGGTTTCTACAGGAGATGGAGATGAAGTTATAAGCTCCAGTCCACGAGACTGCAAGACCTCTCTGGGCCTCCCAGAGCTGGCGTGGAGAGCTCCAGGCTAGGTCACGAGCTCTCCTTTGAAGAGACAAACTGTGCCTGGTGCATACACAAAAGAGTTGCTGCTGTTCCAAGAAGGGATTTTAACCTGATGGTTTCATTACTTAGCTTAAGACGTTTTTAGGGTTGACATGGAAACTGATGAGAGCCCAATTAAGAGGCTCCAGAGGGACACACATGAACACAGACAGGGTGAAGATATTGAATCCTCCCTTCCTATCACCACGGTTTGGATCCCCGAGCTTAACATGATAGGCAGATGGTAAAACAAAACCACAAGACAAATGAAAAAACACAGAAATTTTAGAAATTAAAGCCTTACAGGATCAAGTGAGTAAGAGGAGAAAGATCTTAAAAT
>RJWT010034082.1:0-13761 GCA_004365215.1 Cuniculus paca
AGTAATTACCAGCCCAGGACAAATACGTATTGTAATTTCTCAACTAGGAAATGTCTGCATCAAGTGGGTAGGGTTGTTTATAGGAAGTAGACTAAGAGATGGAGGGGCTGGGGAGGGAGAGGGTGAGAAGGGGAAGTAAGATTAAGACGTATTATGTATATGTACCAAATCCAAGTGATGAATGTAATCATTACATACTAACATTTTTTAATTAAAAAAATGATTGTAAATCAGTGTGCAATATACCTTAGGGTTTTGATTTCTGCTGGAAGTCACATGGAGCCATGGATTAAAAACAAGTTTCTCTTTGTGCTAGATCTCAGTCTGTAATAAAAATTTTATTTTTTTTAATCAAAGTTCCAACACCCTTTTAGGGTTCTGGCTTATGGCAAACTTGTAGTTTTAGTCCCCATCTTGAGCAGACTCAAAATTTAATCTCATCTGCTTACATAAACATTAAAAACAAAGTTTGTAGTCACTGAGACCATTTCTGACCCTTAAAACCATCCTCAGAACCACAAGTGTTTTTTGGCTTATTAATCACTTTGGCCCATAGGGATTTAGTTTTCTTTTAGGTGACTTCAGCTAGGGATTAAATTTTTCATATTTAAATTCAACATTTCTAGGTAGTTACAGCAGAAGACATTCTATGTTAACTAAGTCTGCCATATTTGACGACCACAAATTTCCCTCCACATTAAAGTTCAGGCAAAAGTTTATGCACGTAAGTAGACATATATTATTATGGGAAGTGTTTTAATCACTTTCTCATCACTGGGACACAATACTTAACACCTGCTACTTAAAGAAGAAGAATTATTTTGGCTCACAGTTACAGTCTGTGGTTGGCTGACTACAAGGTAGAAGTCATATGGTAGATGGGCACAGCGAAGTAAAAGTTGCTTGGGTCCTGTAGACCAGGAAGCACAAAGAGAGGGGAAGAGCTAGAAAGGGAGACGCACCATTCTTCTACACGTCCCCAGTGACACACCTCTTCCAACTAGATACCATCTCTTCACAGAAAATCGACTCTATCACTTACGTGATTTAATCACCTTCCAAAAGCCCTAATTATGAGTGCCCAAGGCCTCTGGGAGACAGTCTCGATTCAAACCATAACAATCAACCCCTGCTCTAAAAGACACATGTGTGTTTTTTATGCAGAATACATTTAGTCCACTTCTAAGAGTTGCCAGTGTTTAATGGTTTCAGCACTGCTGAAAAATCCACGCCAAAAGTTTCTTCTGAGACTCAAAGCAAACATTTAGATTTGAGCTCCTGTAAATAGCAAAAAGAAATTAAACACTGCTGACATAAGATGGGACAGCGTAAATGTTCCTCATTCCAAAAGGGAGAAATAGGCAGATAAAAAGGAATGGAACAAAACATGACCAAAACCTAGCAGAGCAAATATTAAATCCTGTAGCTCCACATCCAGCACCCTGAGAAAGTTGTAGTGAGATGCAAACTCCAAAGAGTATGGGCAGCCTGCCCCTATGGCACTGCCAGTTGCAGCTCTCATGGCATCTCTCAGGGTGGCTGTGCTCAGTGCCTGTGCCTTCTTCAGCAGACGTTCATTGTTCTTGGCTTCTCTACCTTCCTGGGGTCTCCACCGCACCTTCAGCTTCCCATGAACTGCCCTCTCAGGGGCGTACTACCTGGCCTCCCAGCTTTTCTTCTGAAATCTAGAAGGAAGCCTCATGGACTAAAGTCTTGCATTCTGCAAGTAAGTAAAACTTGCACAGCATGGAAGATACCAAGGTCTGCCACCCCAAATGCAGTAGTAGGCACCTTGGACCACAGCTGAAGCAGTCTCCAAGTACCAAGACGACTGAGCACTATGAACACAATCCCAGGGAACCGATTACACAGGCCGCCCTTGTTGAACAGGGTGGCCTAGGGCTCTTTTCTCAAATGAAAGCTTTATAGCTTTGTACTCTTTAGCCTGCAATAGATGGGGTCTTGTGGATTCCTAAGATGGCATCAAGGTATCTTTTCTATTGTCCTGATGTGAAGTACTTTTTAACATTAATCTTTTCAGCAACCAAGTTCTACTGGGCCAAAATTATACAGGTCCCAATTTTACAGGCCCAAATTTTACATGTGCTTCCTCTTTTGCAACTAGGAAAAAGTTTCAAATTTTTTATTCATCTCTGCTTTTGGTCCTGCTTCTCACAGCAGACATGACTAAAAAGTTACCACCAGCATTACCCATACCACAGCCTCAACACTGGGCTGCACTGAAAGTTCCTCTGCCAGGTTAGTCTACCATTCTTAATCTTAGTCTCCCACAAAGTTTCAGGACATAAGCAAAATGAAGACAAATTTTCTGCTAGATCATAACACATGGTCTTGAGTCCAACTGCCAATGGAGTCCTTGTTCCCAACTGAAACCTGTCCTGGATTTTACCATCTTTGTTCCTATCAGGATTCTAATGTTCTTAGCTCTGACTAGAAACTCCTATCAAGCTTAGCTTACACCATTCTGGGGCCTCTCTAGTCATAATTTGCAGACCTTTCTAAACTTCACCCATAAACTCCTTCTAAAGGCTTCTAACAATATGGTCAGGCATATTCACAGCAACACCACTATTTCTCCTGTACCAAAACCTGTCTTAGTCACTTTCTTATTACTGGGACACAATATAATAACCCAACACGCACAAACTTAAGGGAGGAAAAATATATGTTGGCTCACAGTTACTGTCTAAAGTCAGCTGGCTCCAATGCAAAAGCAGCATAGCAACAAGGCATAGTAAAGGAAAAGCTGCTCACACCTTGTTGGACAGTAGGAAGACACACAAGGGAAGAGCCAGGGAAGGAGCTAGACCTTCCACTTCTAACCAGATCCCACTTCCTACTAGCAAATCAAGTATATCACCTGCATGATTCAATCACCTTCTAATAGTCCTACCTGTGAATGCATGAGGCATCTGGGAAACATTCTTTTTCCAAACAATAATGGGGAGAGTCCATAACTTCAAATTCTTAAGTGAATCTATGACCCATACAAAGTTTATGGAGAATTGCTTTTAACTTGTGAAACTTTTGCCTAAAATTTTACAATCCGGATGCTATTCCTACAAATCCAGGATTCATTTGGACTTATTGTCCCAACATATACCCATATATAAGTATGTTTTCCATATATTTCTATTTCCAGTAGCTTTAAACACTTTTAAGTTAATTATCAGCAGAGTGAAAATATCATACATACATCTCTTGAATGTAAAAGCAAAACTGCTGTAAGAAGGTAAAAAGGAGTGAAACAAAAAGGAGAGCTAACCTAAGGAATCCATGGAGTACACGAAAATCAGGGTTTCAGGAAAGAACAATACAAAGATAACTAAGATTTAAAGGCAGGAAGATGTTACCCCTCAGAAAGAGATCAACACTTCTGAGCACTCATCTGTCTTGCAAAATGATCCTTTGTCTGAATTGCCTAACCCACTTGAGTTTTATTCTAGATCCACAGGGAAAAATGGTCTGTTCAACAAATAAAATAGTAAATAAATATAAAATATAATAAATAAACTCACAGATACAAATATTTATATCTGTAAAACTATTGAACATCTGACCAATTTATCCGAAAAAAGTAAGTGAATATGATACCCATGTCACAGAATTGTTGGGAGAATTACATGCTTTCCAAACACTAAAAAAGAAAAACTACAAGCCTACAAACAATGCAAAACAACAGCTAGAGTGAAATGGTAGGACGTGTCCTTTCTTATTGATTTTTTTTTCTCTTTTTCTGTAAAACTGCTCAAGCCTTTATATTGTAAAATGAATTAAGCAACAAAATTTCTATAATTCTACTTATGGAATCAAGGTTTAACTAAGGCCAAGTATGACCAAATCTACTAATTCATTTAATTCTACTACATCCTTAATATACTTCTATCGAGAAAATATTTTATAAAATTCTCTGAAATTCCTTGAAAATCTAGAATGTGGTAGACAGCAGTGGAAAGAGAATATCAGTCCCTGGCTTTAGGAATCTCTTTGGTTTGATCTCTTCAACAAAAACACTTCTGAAGACTGCTAAGGATAAAAAGGGCATACAAAAATAAATAAATAAATAACAAACCTCTGATAGCAAAGTATTCTTTCTCTTGTTCTAAATCCCCTTTTCCCACCCTAAACATTTAACACCCCAATAGAAACTGTCTACACATTTAACAATAATTGAAAAATAGAGTTCATCATCACTCTATCAGAATATTTACAAGGGAGTTAAATTCTATCACTTCAAGAGGAAACATTATAAATTTGTTTTTCCCTAGGTACTTTCCTATGAAAAATCAATTTTTTATTGGCAATTTACAAGTGAAAATTTCTAGTTTGGTAAAAGGGCACTGAACAGAAGTGTTATTTTGAACTAATTATTTAATCTCTCTTAGAAAGCTTGCCTCCACATCCTTATTATTCAAAACGCGGTTCCCCAAATTAGCAGAATTCACATTACTTGAGAACTTATTAGCAATACAGAATACCAGGTGACTATACCCCAGGATAAGATACTGCTATACACCAGACCTAATAAACTAGGGATCTGCATTTTTAACAAGCTGCTACAACATAACTTATATACATGTTAAAGTTTGAGAAGTAAAGTTCTATTCAAAAAAGGGATTTGACTAGATGGTCTTAAGGTCCCCTGTAGTTGTTTCTTATGGAAAATCATGGCGGACAACACAGGAGCCTATGTTCTTAAGTAGCACATGCAGGCTAGAGCTGAGTAGCAGCTGCCCCATTAGGTGGGGCACGCACTGTCTCTGGCTCCCTCAGTCCTCATCTCACTCCCTTTGTCCATTTCTGTTAACTGTTTGGATCCTATCTGGCTTCTAAGTTAGATTCTAAACAGAACTGACAAATTCTTCTCATTTTCAGTAAAAAAAAGAGATGATTTCCTAAGTTAAAAAAAATCATTAGCTACATTTTTAGATGAAAGAAAAAAGTATTCATTTACCTTGATGGGAAGTAGTGAGGACCAGGTAGGAAGTAAGGGTGATGAAAAGAGAATCGTGGTGGCGTCCCAAACAGTGTGGCTGGATGGCCAAGGGGAGGTGGCTGGTAGACATGTGAATGTGGCATGGGAGGAGCCTGGGGGATTGGAGCACTTCGGGGACAGGTGGAGACACTGGAATACTCCTTGGGAGGCTGGACAGCTGGGGTTGCAAATCTGGCATTGGCAGTACTTGCACTGGTTGAAATACTGTTGGTGCTCTCAAGAGAGACAGGAGTGGGCCTCTTCACAGAGTGACTGGATCCAGAAGGCAGCAGATGGGCGTCGGCTTGCGAAGGCCCAGGAAAGTGCTGAGGTGAAACTGCCGGGAGCAGGGGCAGACTTGGGGCCTGGACGGCCACCTGGGCATTACTGGAGACGCTGGGCTGGAAAAGCGTGATGGGGCTTGGGCGCTGGACCGCAGGTGTCGGCAGCTGGATGGCAGGTGGGGCTTCACCTTCAGAAAAACAGACAGCATCAGTCAAGCATTAATGGGATCACTGCATGTTCCTTTCAGGAAACTCTAGGGTACTGTTCAGAGCCCTTCACTAACCATCTTACCTCGGATCATCATCGTACCAAAGCACCGTATTTCCTGTATAGCACAAACAAAAGGTGATCGTTGTAATTTCTTGTCTAGTTACCTTGTCTTTCTTTCTCAACTAGACTAGAAACGACAGGAATCTTTTCTGCATTGTTCATTACTATTCCCCAGCCACAAAGTTTTGACTGCCACAGAACAAACCTTTAACCAATTTTTGAATGAGTAAATAAATGAATTAAAGTATTTATTGATAAATAAAATGATTACATACAAATGCTGATATATATGTATCATATATATGTACAGTGATACCCTGGTTCGTGAACTTGATTCCACAATTCTGCTCACAAACCAAGTTGGACAAGAACCAAATCAAAATCGATGGTTAGGTCAGTGTTGACCTTACGGGGAAATTTGATTTGGATCTTGTTCAGTTCAGCTTATGACCAGCATCATGGAGAGAATTGAGTTCATAAGCCAGGGGACCACTGTTTTTCTAAGAGAAATAAAATTAGTGACAATAATTACCCTTAAGGAGTGGTCATTTAGGAGAGAGAACAGGGTAGATAGGCAGCAGAAAAAGCTAGACTATGATTTGGTAGTATCTGAATTTTCTATGAATCTCAACATGTTAACTTTATGTTTCAGAGTAGTACTATTAGTCATTTTTCTTTATATTAAGCTAAAGAAAAAAACGACATTTTTAATTGAAAAAAATTAAGCAATCGACAAAATTGTTGGGTGTGGTGGTGCACATTTGTAATACCAGCACTTGGGAGACTGAGGTAAGAGGATTGTTGTGAGTTTGAGACCAACCTGGGCTACAAAGTGAGCCCAAGGCCAGCCTGAACTGCATAGCGAGACCCTGTCTCAAAAAGACAAAAAAAAAAAAAATTTGTTTTACTTTATTGCATTCAATGTGAATGCAGGAGGAAATTTCCAAATGAGAACACAATTCATTATAGGTCAATCATTTATAATAAGTATAAAAAGAAACTTATTATAGCAGGGCATGATAGATACGGCAGAATTTTTTAAGGCAAGTCAAACAATTATGTGTTTTATCTTTTTATTCCTAAACAAGACAGGACTGCTGATTTGAGTAGCTGCATTACTAAAGAGATATCTAGTGTAAATTTAACTAGTGTAAATTTTCTTTTCTTTTTTTTTTTTTAGGTTAAGAGCAGAATATATTTATCGAGAGAAAGAAAGCTTCTGTCTGAGAGAGAGACAGAAGGGGTCCCAAATGGGTTGCCCAATTTAACTGTTTTCTGATGAAATGCAAGCAGAAACTGTAGACATAATCATATCCGTTTTATCCCTATGAAGTTGGGTATCTGTTAATAAAAAAGAAGTAGTCCAAGAATAGACTCTGCAGTTAAAAATATCATTGTCAGAGACCAAACAAACAATATATATATATATATATATATATATATATATATATATATATATCTCTTCTTCAGTCTTACCTCTCCAGGTAAGACTTCCCCCTCCCTCCTTCTCTGGGTTGGGGCTGATAATATCTAAACTAAGGAAACACAGTAGAGGAGTAGGTTGTAAACAAAGTTGTCTGGATTCTCATTGATGAGGTCATATGAATTAGTTCTTCCATCTGTGAGGCAGAAGCCCAAATTAGACCTTTCCTGATTTATCAAGTATAAGGTAATTTCCCTTTGTGTACCTTCCAAACCTTGTAAATCTATCACTTAGGATAAAAATAGTATAAATCTCGGCACTTAATTGCATGTCTGCTGCCCCCACTAGTCACTAGGCTGCAAATGAGAGTAGGAACTGTTTCTCTTTATTCATGTTTGGATATCCAAATCTAGCACAGAAACTGGTTAATAAAAAATAGTTAAGAAAAGAATGTATAGACGAAATAAGCTAACAAATTGAGTATAACTGATAATACTTGTATCACTGATCTGGTAGAAGAGGATCTAATCCTTCACAAACAACTGTTTTAAAAAGGCTAACTTGCAAAATCTCTCAAAATGTTGTTAACAGGATAATTACTATGCTCAAGACATTAACCCCCAAAATCTACCCTGGTGCAGGTTTCTTTTACCCATATGTAGTTCAGGAAGCTCTTAGTTCTCATCGAAGAAGTATGGTCTTTTTAGGCAAGGAAAAATAAAATACAATAGTTGTAAAGAAACATTAATAAACTTTCAGTTTTTAAAGATAGGGATATATCTTTTACCAAATGCTTTTTTCTATCAAAGATATTCCTGAAGCTAGAAATGAGACATGGGGTGATAATTGTGCATTTATGTAACTTAATAAATATTCATTAAGCAACTAACATGTGCCAGAGACTGTTTTGGTCTAAGGTTAAAAATTAGAAGCTTTAATTAAAAACTGTGGTGGTTGTTTAAATTTTTAAAAACTTACTACAGTAAAAGACACACACTGCCATTTATTCCTCTCAAAAAACTCCTCACTTCAAACACACATATCTCATCACTCTTGCTACTTTCTGAAGCAGTTCTGGAAGTCCTCTTTTGTGAGTGCCTTCATGAAGTATAATATAAGAAAAACAGGGTGAACACTGCTGTTGAGTCCCGTCCTTTGGAAAGAAAGGTCTGTAAAAACAGACAGTGTGCCCTCACCCACCTTAGTAAGACCTGGTACTGTGCGACTTGTGGCTCTTCCCCAAAGTCAAAATATGACCAAGAAAGGTAAGCGCTTTGAATCAGTTCAGGACATCAAAGCAACCACGACACCACGACTAAAGACCCTCATGCGATGGGACTTCAGAACGGCTTCACAAAGATGGCAAGAATGGTGGGATAAGTAGTTGAAGCAAGCGGGAGTGTTTTGAGGGGGGTGAATGGCAAAATGTCACTTATTGTAATACCATTTTTACATTTAAACATTTACCATATTTTTCAATCGTATGCCATGGGTATATTGAATGTTCTATGGAAGTACAGTATCCTAAATGTCAGGTTAAAAAGCAGGAGGTTAAAGTCTGAAGCATGCAGTCCTGTCTGATAAGCTCCCAGTGACTATGGAAAAGGTAGAGCCCTAATATATCAAAGTGTACATGAGGTGAGGTAGAAATTAGCCTGCCACTTGTTTTCGCTTCTTTTGGCATATTTTCCAGCTTGCTTACAGTTAGGAATAGCCACATATCTAAGAGCTGCCCAACAGAATATAAGCAGAAACAATGTCTACCACCTCTGGAATGGGCACATAAAAGACGCTCACACAGGATCCTCCCTGCTGGTTTCCCTTCTGCAGGTTCAGCAGAGTGGCCTGAGATGTCAATGATTAAAGATGGCCGAGTACAGCATGGGAGGAAAACCTGGCTCTTTTGAAAGAGAGGGATCAGAAATGCCAACCAGAAACACCCACGGTGGGCTTTACATGGGGCAAAAATGAGTTTCATGTTTAAACCACTATACTTGAGATCTCATTAATATAATATAGTATTAAATATGAGAGACAGAGTAAACAATCTACTGGACATAAAAACATTACCAGACAAGAAAATTACTAAAGATTCCATAGATCTATTTTTTAATATAGAAAAATTAATTTTATTTGTATCTGTGATTCCTACAACTACTTTACAAACTCTTTGACACCAGAGACTGTAAAAATACCTTTTGGTCTCAAAAATACCAACCCGGTCTCAAACTTGCAGTGATCCTCCTGCCTCAGTCTCCCAAGTGCTGGGATTACAGGAGTACATCACCATGCCCAGCATAATCACAGTATTTCTACATTTAAATTCCTGACTAATGAGAGAAGACCAACAGATAAATAAATCTACCCCAGAGCTATTAAATTTTTGGAACACAAATATTAGTAGGAGAAAAAGACTGATAAAGATAACAGAATAAAAAGGACATAGGAAAACAAAAGGCTACTTGATAAGTAAAAATGTAAAATACATACACTGTAAGGGCAAAACCTCCAAAGAAAAATATGAGTCTCTAAATTGGAAAGCTGCTGTACTAACTAGACACATCAAAGAGAACCCATTATATTCTTGTGCAAATGTAGAAAACAACCCCAAATGTTGAAGGAACCAGGCCCAAAAGACCTCCACATTGCACTAATTGACTTGCTAACTACTTTAATCTTGTATTTTAGAAAGAAAAAAAAATCAGTGGAATTATTTAGTCATTATAATATAAAAGGCAGCTGGAAACACAACTAAGACTCAGTAAAATCCTTCCTACCCTTATTTTCACAGCAGATAATTTCAGAATATTACATCAACTACAATATGGTGGCAAGTTCACAAGATGTTTGAATCCAAATTCACGAAATTGAACTTAAAAAAAAAATAGATCTTAGGTGGCCTTCACCTAAAAACTGTAAAGAAACTCAAAGTAAACTAAGAAAATATTAGATAAATAAAAATGGGGTCTGCTAGATAATTTTTGGAACATCAGAGTAACTTCTACCTAGTCAAAGTGGTGACCCTCAGCCCTCTAGCTTGGTGAGTCTATTTTCTATAGCTGAAAAGCTAGTTGAGTCTGTACAGTATTCTTTCAATACACAAAGCTTGATAGAAAAAAGGGTAATTTTTTTCTGTAAAAGAAAAATAATACCTCCATACCTCACATTTTTCCTTCTAATGGATTAAAACAAACTTGCTTGAAAAATAAAATTATTATGACTTTGTATTTAGAATTAAAGTTTATATTTAGAATACAAATCAAGAGAAACAACAGGTCTAAAATTAGTATCTAAGAGATTAAGACTGTGATTCTCCAAATTACTTTGTTATTTAACAGTTTTATCAATGCTCAAGGCTCTGGTAGGTAGATAGAGGCAACTGGTAATAGTGCTCATGGATGTAATGGTTCAGAGTCACAAGGGTGAATTTTGTGTTGTCTCCATAGCATAACAAACTAAAGGTGTTAGTGGGATCCAAAATGCACAATACATATTGGGAAAGTCAAAGGGAGGAATTATCTAAAAAGGGAAGGAAATGACCACTATTAATCTATTATCATGATTTGAAATTCAGATTGTATTCATTATTCTGATTAGTTTCATTTTATTCTGATTGCTTTGATTTTATTATAGTTGGTGGCATGGATAGCTATTTTAAAGGTAACAAAATATATAATTGCAGCCATCAAAGATGTCCAATTACCTTGTTTAGAAACCCTGTATGGCTTTCATTGTTTGTTTTGATTGATTTTACTCTATTCTGTGTTGTTTGATTGTAATATGTCTGAAGGTGTAGGCAACTATTCTGAAGATAACAAACATTATGGTAGCCAATGCTGTTTTGCTAGTATCTTGAAATTCTCTATTGCTTACATCGTTCTGCTTTGTTCGTTTTATTTATTTATTTATTTTTCCTACTGTTTTAGTTTGTTGTATTTTGTTTGATTTTACTTATCCCTGATGGTATGGGCAGGTATATTGCAGATAACAAGAGGCATTATGGTAGCCTTATCGACTGCTTTTTACCCTGTTTAGAAGTCATGTACCATGTTCATCGCTTTGTTTTGATTGACTTTACTCTGTTTTATTTTGTTTGGTTGTATTCTTTTTGAAATTAAAAAAAAAACCAGTTTTATCAATGACTTAGAATATGAAACAATAGCAAAATTTCCAAATTTGCTAGTGGTACTCTCTCCTAAGTAAAATAATGCCAACCTGGTGAGAGCAAACTAAAATAACATATTTCAAGGGTGTAAAACTGGACAACATGAACAATCCAACTAGCCAGACTTTCTGGTAAGTCACGCAAGCCATGAGGGGCCCAGGAAGAGAAAAGTCAGTTAGCGCCTCCTGTAAGCAACCGGCTGGCTCAGAGAACAGGCTGAGTTGACAGCAACTGAGGTACAAAAAGCAACTGAATGCTTGCATTGTTTGGTTGATTTTGCAGGCCTGGGGCCAGCAGTCTGAGCATCTATAGGGAGGATAACAGTATGTAATATAGTAAATATGGGGAATATTTCCTTCTATCTTGTTTTTGAAGTTCAATATTGTTCTCACTGTTTTGTTTTGTTCCAAGTAATTGTTTTGCTTTATTCAGTATTCTGTTTTGATTGGTTTTATTCTGTTTGTTTTGGTTTGATTTTGCTATATCTGATGGAATGGACAACTATTGTGAAGATAGCAAGGTATACTATGGTAGCCATTGTTGTTTTCCTATTGTCCTGCTTTGAAGTTCTGCACCAATTTCACTGCTTTGGTTTGATTGGATTTATTATGGTTCATTTTGTTGGGTTTTACTATCTTTAAAATAAAATTTAAAAAGCTGAACAGCACAATAGCACATAAATCTCATCACTTATTAAGTTATATATCTGGAAAAATAACTGCTTATCATTTGAGATCCAAGAAAGGAATTTTTCCTGACTCTAGTTCTCACTAGAAATAAAGGGTATCATAAAATACTACTACTACTAATAATAATAATAATGAATCATTACATCATCTTTGGTTACTGTTGTATATGGTTCTGAAATGCTTCCTATAATTCTATCTTAAATACTTAAATACAACAGTCTAGATGCAAGAAACCTACTAACATCAGAAGAAAAATATCCAATTCCTACCCAACCTATATCTTTTCTCAGAAGGTATAAAAAATTAATATATTGTATAAGATCTCTAAGAAGAACATTGATAAACCTGTTCCTGAGAAAACATACAATATATAACAGAAGATAGAAGCAGATATAAGTCATGAAAAAAGGGATAAAAAAACAAATTATGAAAACAAAAGTCATAAATATCAGCATAAAAACAAGGTAAGTAAAGACATAATTAAACCTACTTTGAATTACCTACTGGGAGACATCAGGGCTATAGGATTAGCTTTCTGCATTTTTCTTTTAAGCCTAGCCTTGAATGTGGCTTTGTTGCTGGTGATTGATAAAATGATACATTTTTTAAAAATTAAAAATGCATGATTCTAATAATTCGATTTTCAAGATATCTAACTCAGTTTGTAGAGGAGGCTTTATTATCAGGAGGCTTTATTATCAGGCGGCTCTGAGGAGGTAGAAATTAGGAAGAGCTGTTTTAAAAAGATTATCTTAAGTAGTTTTAAAACAAGTGATAGTAAGTAATGATTGAATAAAGCTCTCCCTAAGAGGTGGTTAAAATACATTCTAGAAGAACAAACTAATGATGGATAACACTATCGTAAGCTACTAAGATACAAGCTACTCAAATTTGGGGTTCCTACATTCAATAGACAGGAATGTTGTAAAGAAGTGATAATGAAGAAATTTAGAGACAGACAATGGAATAAACAAAACAAACATTTGGTAGAAAATGGGTAACTTCCATTGTTCCTTTATAGCAGTAACAGAATGATCTTTTAACAGATCAGTATTTACTAAATTCCAGGACAGGATGGCTCACACCCCATTAGCAAGGCATTCTTTCATTCTGAGAGTAAAAAGCTACTCCTATTTCCTATTGAATTACCCCAGTCATTTCCTGCATTATCTGACTAATCTAGGGACTCATCCTGACTTGTTTAAAAGGTCTGGATCTGCTACTGGCAACCCAAGTGCTTTGATGCTTACTGAAATTTTCCTTTCTCCTATGTAATGTTCTCAACTTTTTCTCTTCTTGATTTTCCTACTTAATACTGTTGCTCAAATTCTAACGAATGAAATTTCAATTTGAGAGGTAAAATTTTCACACGGTTATTTAAAAAAATAGTAATCTATAAGAAAACCAACTTACCAACTGGATGAGTGATTGTGTTCTGCAGGCTGGGAATTACCACAGAGTAGGTAGGTGAACGGTAAGGATAAATTGTGGTAGGATTCGTAGAGATAATATTCTGTGTGGTACCAGAAAATACACTGGAAACACTTAGAGGGAAGCGTTTTCGCTTCCCTGGACGAGGCTGATAAACCCAACCTATAGAAGAAGATAGACTATTTTTAATATAAATGTATAGCCTCAACTTGGCATTAGAATACAAAACACTTAAAAGCTTTTTAAAAGCAAGTTATTATTATTATTTTGTCTTTTTTGAGACACAGTTTCACTACATAGTGCAGGCTGACCTCTATTCAAAGCAATCCTCCTGCCTCAGCCTCCTGAGTGCTAGGATTACAGCTGCGTGCCACCACGCCCGGTTCAAAAAGTAGATTATTATCTAAAGTAGATTTTCACACCAGGCATGGTGATGCATGCCTATAATCTCAACATTCAGGAAGCTAAGGCAGGAGGATTGCCAAGAGTTCAAAACCAGCCT